>JABSNV010001001.1:0-62920 GCA_024085815.1 Flaveria linearis | reverse complement strand
AAAATAAAATACGTTAAAAATTAATTCTAAAATTTTACAACATAATTAAAAACTTAAAAAGCAAGGGTTCAAAAGAAACGGTACTTATTCCATGTGGAGATATTTAAATAAGAAATGTTACTATTCACAATACACGTATTTAGTTTGGTTAAAAGAGTTTAAATTAATGTTGATCGGGTGGTGAATATTTTGTTTAGTTAAAAGAGGAGGTGAAAGATGGAGGATGGCGGTGATGTGACGATGAGGTCACACAAATAAAGAATGGTGAGAGGTGAGTTACAATCATGGTTTTGAAAACGGACCCGACCGGCCGGTCCGACGGTTGGACCGGAAATCGGACTTTAATCCGGTCCGGGTTTGGTGTTTAAAACCGTTTAAAGCTGAACCAGTGGTCAGACGGTGAACCGGGAACCGGACTGGTTGAACCGTTTTTTTTATATAATTTTTTATTTTTTAATTTTTAAATATTTATAAAAAATAATTATAATTTTATCTGGTTCTTATATACGGTCCGATCGGTTGAACCGGTCCGACCAGCGGACCGATAAGACGTCCGGTTTAATGTCCAGTCCGGTTTTTAAAACATTGGTTACAATCTCTAGAACATTATACTGGAATCAAATTATGAAGTATGCGGTCATTGTGATCACTTTGCAGCAACTTCATTTGGTCAGCCTTCACCCCAAGTCTTAATCCATTATGTAAAAATCTTGTTCCTATAATTGGTTCATTATGTTCAATAAATTTCATTGGTTAAATCTTATCATTCAAATTCATTTGATCAGCCTTCACTCTTTTGCTTTAATTGGTTCATTATGTCAATAATTAATTAGACAAAACTAAGAGTATACAGAGAAGAAGATATAGCCTATATGGGATAGTTTTCATTTGTTAGATTTTATCATTCAAATTTTGGTAACCATAAGTACATGTGATGCAAAGTTTAATCTAGCATTTACAAACACGATGTATGCAAAAAAGGAAACAGTGACAGCGAAAACAAGAAAATTGCTAACATTTTGCTACAATAATTACACTTTGTTTTCAAGTTTCTTGACGAATCTATTTGGATACCGGAAAACATTGAATTTTCTGAGGCTCAGTTCAGCGAGTGCGCATTGATCTTTATTCCCCATGGCGCGCATAAGTACATGATGAGGGGAGCAATACATCTATGAGAAACTAAGGTACATTTCTAGTAGTTTACAACTCAATAACCTCATTTGTTTGACAATTGCCAACCCATAAGTAGAGAATTCCTTCTTATTAGCAGGCAAGACCCTACAACAATCCTTTCTTGGTGCCTGCAACATAGAAAAGATTAATAAACTCTTGTTCGTACGTAAAGCGAATTCGAAAAGAGAAAAAAATGCAAAAAAAAGGGTACCTTATCCCACCGGGTACTATCTTCCTTCTTTAATACAACGATTGTCTCAATCGTCTCAGGAGATTCCATCTCCCATCTGCAATACGGGTAGCGTTCTCTATGAAGAGTATAAATTCCAATAATCTTATCCCTGCTTTATCATATCTAGTTGAACTCATGTAATAAACAAAAGGCTTCTGGCACGGGTTCCTTGTAACAGGCCTAGTATTGAACGCATACGCTGTGTAGTCAAGCCTTTTGTACCAGTTTAGGAATGTGCGCATTGGCGTCTCAAGCTCTCTTGGAGACAGGTACCGCGTATAATTTGGATTGCAAAACCCATGACACCAAATGGACCATTCTCTCTTCTTGTCATAGCAGATGGATTGTTGTATGATGCTTGCGGAATCGAATTTAGCTGACTCTAGCAAGTGTTTGATGCCTTGTGCTCTTGGCATCCCAGGGAATATTGGGTCCACTACATCAAGATGATGGAGTGAGACTAATGGAGTCACTGGGTGGGCTGCTAATAGACCCAATAGATTCCCATGAACATCATACTGCATATTTAGTAAAACAAATTAGTAAACCTAAAGTTTAGTTTATGGATAATAAATAATGATTAGAGGTGTAAAATTGAACGGGTTGGATAACAGCCAAAACGGGTTGGTATGGGTCAAAATGGGTTACCTCACACATTTTGTGCCCAAAATTTGTAGGGTTTTTATTTATAGTTAAGTGCCAAACACATTACAAAAAAATAAGAGACTGTTTAGTAACCTTATGTTGAGTCATTAAAAAGTCTAACTGAATAACAGGTAGCTTCTAATCATTCAGCATGTTTCTGATACTTACCCATTTAGAGGCTTCATGAACCATTAAGACGTAAGACGTGACTTTTAAGTGAACCAAACTGATTCAGAGGTACCCTCTCTTAATGGGTGACTTTTCATGCGTTTGGCCCGTTTTCTTAAAGGTTATAGCCGATTTCTATAGTTTACTTGTTCTGATGGTTAGATATAGTATATAACCTGAATCGACCCATTCATTTACTAGTAATCGCTGAGTTGTATCGGGTCAATGACAGCTAGATATGGTCAAAACTAACCTGATGAAACCCTAGTTCTTTGGTGAGTGGGACATTAAGTTCAGACATACAAGCATGCATTCTATCATCACTCCCATAATACCCAGGATATCTTTGCAGACACCGGTCCTGCATCTTCTCCAACTCGACCGCCAACGGGTAACTAATCGCGAACCCACCGCCACCAAACGCCATCCCATACGAGAACATCATGTTTGAAAATGACTCTCTGACGTCGTCCCGATATAATAAAACTGAGTATGATCATACTTAGACAAAATCTCACCAAATTCTCCACAATAAACACAGTGTCATCATCTCCCATAACAAACCACCTCACATCTTCCATCCCCAACCGCAGCGTCTCCGACACCACTCTAGATATCCTTATGGCGGATCGGTCCCCATCGGGGTTCGTGTATGGAAACTTTGAGGTGTCCTTAGAGATGTGGATATCAGGTAGGTTTCTTCTTTGGTAGTTCTCACTTGTTTATCTAACCAAACCGCCCCTCGGGTCTCCCGCGCCTCCACCACAGCTTTAGATACTCCTCCTCGTCCGCCATAGTCTTTTGGACGCTGCAATGCCGAATGCGATATGTTTTAGCTCGGTGTCAAACCGAAACGCCTGTGTTTCAGGTTTGCTGGTGTTGGTCTGGCGGTGATCGGAGCCTTGGCAGTCGTTTTGGCGGTTTTCGTGGTGGTTGTCGTGATTATAGGGGCAGGTTCAAAGAGGATGGTGGAATAGTAGACAATGTAGAGGAAGAGCAATGAGAGGAAGAGCCACGAGACGGCGGAGTGGATGGTCGGGAGGTTAGAATGATGGCGGTGTTGGGCGGCAACGGTGGCGGCGGAGGGTGCCATTAGAGTGGTGGTTATGGTTGGGTGGCATACCCATTGCTATGGCTAATGTTAAACGCAGGGGTGTGTTTGGAGAAAAGGTAATGAGGGATGTAGATGGTGAGAATAATGTGGAGGGTGAGTGGTTATCGGATGTTGTGAGGGGGATAATTAGAGATTGTTACAAACTTTGTTATTACCAATCAAAAATATAGGCTCCGGTAATTTTGGTTTAAACAAAATCCCTATAATGCGACATAAATTACGCTATCTAATCGGGCTAATCATGACGGGTTTAAAACCAAACCAGACGAGATCAAAGTCTGGGAAAACAAAAGGGTATAGGTCTGCTGTAATCTAAGACATGGTAAACCGTTACTGATACTAATGATCCTTGGTTCAACTGGTTAAGGTGAGGTATCCATAACATGTATATAAAGGTATTAGTGTTTTGCAAATGTAAAGGGAAAATCATGAAAATGTACATTTGATCTAGGAGTTTGTCAATTTCTACATGAACTTTTGTCCACTCAAGAGTGAACATCTCCACCGAGAACCACCCATATCATGCTACCTTACGGCGGCTAAGGCGGCAAGGTTTTAGCCGCCAACCCAATGATTGAAAAGTGCAGCGGGACCACACCCAAAGTCACTTGTATCATGCTATGTGGAACGTTGACGGCCAAGTACCCGCTGTTTAGAGAAGATGGCTACGGCTTAGCGGAAGTCTGCGGCTCATGTTAAACCGTAGGTGGTCCGTGGCTCTTCTGCTTGCAAGCATGTGGCCAACTTTTAACTTAAGAATAAATATCTTAATTGCGCAACTACAGTATATTGCAATAGTTGTTTAACTGACAAGTGAAAGATTTATACAAAATATATATTTAAACACAGAATTGTTTTGAGAGTTAAATGTCAGAAAGCCCAAATGGCTAGTTTAGGTGGAGAGATGTCAGGTTAAAGTTGATGATTGTTAACAAGATGTGTTTTGGGTTTTTAAACATACCAAATACGACCCAAAAAAAAATACTTTCTAGTTTATGCCCAAAAAGCCCATACGACTCGTTTCTATAGTCTGTACATATGGCTCGATCGTATTCTTTTTTCTGAAACATATCAATATTTGACCCATTATATTCTATCACATAACCCGTCAATGGTATCAAACCAAATAACCTGTATATGTTCAACACGGTCATATAATGAGAATCGCCCAGACATACAGGTCGTATGGCATGAATAGCAAGACCCGAAAAAAAAATTCATACACGAATAGCCGCTCCATAACACGTCCTGAATCATTTGGTTCTTGTCATCCTATATTTACCATAACCAACCCCTTGTAACACTTGTGGCGATTAACGATATGTAGATTAATTTAATTTCCTCCCATTCTGACATCAACACGGTTTAAACAAGCGTTAGAGACAAAAAAAAATCATTTTCTAGTTAGTCAACATGATTAAAGAAATTTGAAGTCACTTTCAATTGTTTACAAGAAATATATACACGTCCCTAAAAATCAACGGATAATCCATTATTATACGGTTTTAATGGTATTATTATTCCCTATATGTGTGAATGTCGATCTTTACCAAGTCATATGGACGATGGAAATGGTCCAAATAATACGCGGTTACTCAACATGAAAATCTACATGAGACTTGCTAACGTAGAAGATTAACGATTCAATGATGATATCTTATTAATTAAAGGCCGATCATCCTCACACTGAACCGCGATCACTGTGTGTGTGGGTACGTTGATGATGGCACACTACCCCAGTTATGCACCTTCACACTATCCAGTTCCTGTGATAGGGTCTCAGTTTACAACACCATATGCATTTGAAGTTATAGTTGTTATAAATTCGAGTGGAGATCTTTTGGTCACGGATATCAACCATAAAATCTTGTTTAAGGTTAAACCATGCAACACAAGCACCCATGTACAGCGTGTGCTACTTGACGCTGATGACATACCCATACTTATGATGCGCGAAAAGGTGATTAATAACATTTTTGTTCCGCTTTACACCTTATTTTCACTTTTCTGTAAGAGTGCTAACTGATGTACTATTAGTTCTGCTTCTAAATCTACACCTTATAAATATTTTCTACACACTTTGGTACTATTAGGCCACATACTCTTTGTTACTTATGTGGAGTTTAGTGTGCAACTTGATGTTATATATAACATTATAGTGGACTAATAACTAATTTCCAGACATGGACAGCGCATAATGGATGGAAAGTATTTAAGGGTGAAAGTAATTCGGATTCAGATATGATTTTTAGCGCAAGAACACCAAAAGTCATGCAGTCCAAGACGAACGTTCATGTGTTCCTCGCAAACAAAACTAGTAGTACTTGTGATTTCAAGATCACAGGAAGCTGGTCGAACAAAGGTTGCAGTATTCATATAGGAGATTCTCCAACAAAATAGCACAAGTAATTAATTTTCATACATTTCACATTGTTTTCAGTTAAGTGGCAATTAAGCACAGACTGAATGGAATTGTTCTTGATTGTAGATGCACAAGATGGAACCACAAGGAGTTCCAGGTATGTTAAGGACAAATTCATGGTTACGATTTATCCCTACGCGGACTATGCATTCGTGGTTACACTTATCGCGATTGTTGAAGCTATAAAAAGGTCTGATGGATCAGTTAGTGATGATGTTATTGAAGAAGTTGTTGGTGCAGCGTTCGCCTAGTCGTTTTGGATAATCTTTAGTAAGACTATGTGTGATTTTGTAGATGATGATGAATATCATCATCATACTTATTTTGAAGAATATCAATACCCTATTAGTAATTACAACCACTAGTTAAATAGGACAAAATCATGGTTAAAATTTATTCATATATGACACTTATTGCGATCTTTGAAACTATGAAAAGCTTAGATGCAGTAACGATGATGATGTTGATGAAGTTGTGGAGGTGGGGTTGAATATGTTACGGGTATTGGTACAATATTATTGTGAATATTTTAGATTGTAGGGGTTTAAGATTTAGGTTAGCACTTCAGACATTTTTAAAGATATATATTAAACGTATAGGCAGTTTGCTTCTACGACGAGCAAACTCAAGGGAGATCAAAGGTGGGAATGTTAGAGTTCACCGGCATGACAAACATATTAAACAAGTTTGCTAGTACGAATAGCGAACTCCAACTATAAGAGATTCTGATGTAGCGCAGGGAATGAAATCGAAGCTCAAACACGTTGATTCTGCGAATAGCCGTGATGATCTTCACCCAAACCCCCAAATTCGACCCCAAAAGTCACGAATTTGAAAAGACAAACTTTTAATTTCAGAATTGATCAACCGCCTATCCAAATTACATTAACATAACTTAAATAAGAAGCCAAAATTCAAACGCGCATAAACAAACAATCATGGGCCAAACAAAAGCCCAAACAAAACAAAAAAACTAGAAAAAAACTAAAAGAAAAAAACCCAAAAACCCATTTAGAGGCCTTATTTGGGAAAAATAACAGGATAACTGATGTCGGTTTGTCAAGCCTAAAAAAACGATTTATAAGGTTCCAAACTCACCTAAGATAGCTAGGGTAAGTCGGGTCGATCCACAGGGAATATGCAGAAAGTTTTGTGGTTTAAATCTAAAAGTTTGTAGCTTGATTACAAAAACTTAATAAAAATGACTAATCGAGAAAAGTGACGAACTTTATGATTAATTGAGTTGCAAACAATAATGTAAAAAGGTAATCTTCTCTGGATTCAGGTTTACTACTTAGATTTGCTTCGAGTGTTCATAAAAGTCATATAAGCTTAAGGGTCAATTTGGGTAAAAACAATAGATTGAATGAGACTGTTGTTAAAGAACTACTCGAATCATATCCTACGTTTGTGATGCTCAATCCCATCCAACATTAACGTTTCCAGATGAAAAGAAATCTAAAACAATTAAAGTGGAACAAGTGAATTGAAAGCAACACACATATTTTAGAGTTTTCCACCAACAAATAATGTACTCGGCTTAAACTACTGTGTTCAAACATTAACTCAACCACAAATCATCAAAACAAATCATAGTAATAAACCTTACTACCCAAAGAAGATTACTAGGAGATTAGCTAGACATGGCAATGAAGAACACCAAATCAAAATCAAAATTAAACATCGTATCTAACGTTAAAGAATCAAACCAAATGATAAAAATAAAATCTTGAGCCTTGAAATCGCCTCCGGGAGCCTTGGGAAGCCTTGGGGACGAAAGGGGGGACTATGGAGGTCTGGAATGAAAGATATCTCCCAAAACCTAATTTTCGCGACTTATAAATGATTTCAGCGTGTCCAGTACCGTAGGTCATGTTTCTGCCGTAAGTTACGCCAGGGCCATTCTGTTTTCTTGAACTGATGCACGTAGGTCATGTTTCCGCCGTAGGTCATGGTCGACCAACTTTGTCCGATTCTTGTTTTCTCATAACTTCTTCGTTCGGACTCCGTTTTCCTCCCCGTTTGCGGCCACATTCTCGTAATTGAATTCTCTTTCATCTCATCTATCATGATCTTTGATTATCATCCATGTGCATTCTTCAAACTCCTCAAATGATTACGTTTAACCTACAAAACATCAAATCTCGTAGTTAACTTGTTCAACACAATCTCTTACACTTGACCATATTAAATGCATTAAATTTAACCAATTAACCATAATAAACCTCATTCTAAAACCCCATGCATCACATCCCCATACTTGTTTCTCGCTTGCCCTCAAGCGAGGTTGCTTTTAAGAATCAAGAATTCAAGTAAAAAAAATGGGTGAACAATAGAAGCACACATACCAAACTCGACTAAGGTTCAAGGTCATACCTAATTCCCAAGCTAGCAATTATGACCCGTTAAACCCACAAACCTCTAACCCGCTGGACTGCCTAACTAAGATTCTCAAACTCTAGGCGGTTCCCTTGCACATATCATACCCCTCACAATAAAAACTCTCCACTCGGTGTAATTTCTGGCCGGCCAAAGATGTGCGGGTATTTATGAAGCACTCAAGCAATGATGAAAACTAGTGAGCATAGGCTTGTAAAACAATCAAATATCCACTCACTAACACGAGATTGCATACCAATCATGAGGGCTTTTCAAAGGTTTTAATGTTAGGCTTAGGTTTGGGTAGGGATAATTTAGGATATAAGTGACTAAAGTGATGAAAACTTGAGTTAACTACTTTATTCAACGACTTCAAACCCTTTAACTACTCTTTACTTCAGAGCACAATTTTTTTATCTTGTCTAATACTTCCGTCTTTCAACTTCACTATTTCGACATAATTCTTTTTTTCATTTTTTTCTTTTTTTTCAAGAATATAACTTAACAAAACACAATAGGATTTACTAGGCTTAACCATCCCCAACTACAACTTCAAAACATATATCAAATCAACTTAACACTATTACCACTAATTAACTCAAGTTCCATCACATGGGTAAACAAATGAATAGGCTACACAAAGGCTGGTGGGTCAAGGAGTTGGTGAAATAAATGAATGGGAAGAGGCTCAAAATTGGCTACTACGGATAAACGTTAGATAGGTGGATCCTATGGGCTATCCTATGGTTAATCCTAATGCCTCAATCATTTTAATGGCAATCCCGGTTTCAAGCTTCAATATGCACGCGCTCCACAAGTTCTACCATTAGACTGCATCATTGCACACTCAAACAAGCAAATATATCTAATATATCAAGTAATAGGCTTCTCACATATGAAAATGGTGGGATCGGGCTACCGACATGACATGTGCAAGTTTACTACACCCAAGGTTTGCAACCCCTAGCTAGGCATTCCCTTTCCAACTTCCATAACCGACGGGTTGAAACCTTTGGGGAATTAACCATGACCAAGAACCTTAACCAATGATTAGTATTTTTGTGACGCCCTAAACCCGGCAGGGCACCGGAGGCACGTCACGTAGTTGGATTAATATTTAAACACAAATCAGAGCTTTCTATTTACAGCGGAAGACTTTAAACACTATTATATATTAACCCAACTTTTAGAACATTTGCATATGATTGTATTTAATTATACATCGCCCTAATTACATTATTAACAAGCCCTAAATCCTATATGCCAGCAGTTGCTCCGGGATAGCGTCCTCGTCAGCTCATACTTACTTTCCTCTATTATTAGAGGATCCCTCTTTACCTAGCACACACAACATACTTAAAACATCAGATAAACTGGTGAGTTCTAATTTTCATTAAAACAATAACAATATCTTTACACATACAAAAGTTCTAATTATATTGGCAATATTATAAATTCAACTTTTATCATTACTTTGTCCCCTGGACCTGTTTCACAGAACGTCGGTTGCCCACATCTAGCAACTACCAGTTCCCCCATACCCAGAGACGTCGGTTGCCAACATCTAGCAACTACCAGTCTCCCATACCTAGTAACGTCGGTTCCACATCCAGCAACTACCAGTTACCCATACCCAGAGACGTCGGTTGTCCACATCTAGCAACTACCGGTTACTATCTCTCATCCAGTAGGATGCCAATAATCATCTAGGGTCGTCACCACAAGATGTTCACAAAGCTGAGTGATCGTCATCACTCCTATCAAACTGTACAGTTTCACACCATGCATCTTACCCTAACTGGCCTGTTGAGATTTACATCATATTACCATTTCAAAAAATTTCTTTTACTTATTGCCATATTATCACATTCATTTACACCCCACACATTCTTGCTTTTAGCACCACTTTACATATTTTCATTAATCATTACACCCCATCCGACCCATTGTAATCATTACCTTCACGTAATGATTAACAATGTTCAGATGACTATCTTTTACACTCTACCTGACCCATTGCAATCATTACTATCACGTAATGATTAACAATGTTCAGGTAATCATTTATTACCCCCACTTTCCCTCTAACAGCTTTACAAACTGTTAGAAACATATCCATCATTACTATCACAATTCTGGTACTAAAACATTCAATTCAATTATCATTGTATGTGTGCTAGCCCGAATGTCAAAACCAAACATTTAAAAATGGCTTAGAACTCACCTTATCAACTTCCTCACCACAGTCTACACAATCCGTGTACACAAGGTAACTAGTCCTTCCTCTAATCAAGGTATATCTAAAGCAATAAACCTTGATTCAGTAAACTTATTCTCAAACAGGGCCCTCATGCGATTGAACACTTATGCGAATGAGCAATCATGCGATTGGACCTATGCGATGAACCATGCGACTGAACCTTCAGTCGTAGACTAGCGATTCATTCGCACGATTGAGTTCTCATTCGTATCCAGTGTTCGCTCGTCTTCATTCGGACTTCCAACCAGGCGACTGGGTTCCAATCGCACGACTAAACTCCATTCGCACTCAGTCGCACGACTAGACTCTCATTCGTGCGATTGAGTCATACGATTGAGCCCATTCGCCTGAAACGAATCAGCAGCTGTGTTCTTGACGTTTTTTATCCAAACTCACTCAAAATTTGAGTTTTAACCATCCAAATCATACCATATCCAAAACAGATCCTATACACATCGTTTACAATGGTTTCGGACCATTATTTCATCAATACTTCATAAAAACTTGGATTTGAATTCCTGGATTTTAAATTCAGAAATGAACCGACCAAATTACTGATTTAAACAGGTTATTGGATCAAATTCAATCATACACACAGCTTATAACATCTCCGGATTAATCCGTGATGTTCAAAATTACCAAAACGGAGTTTCGCCTAATCAATTTCGTGAGAACAGGGTTTTGGGTGTGAAGGGGACAAGAAAACAGAATAGATGCAGATAGAAATCTGCCCTTGAACCCCCTGCACCGCCCACTTATCCATACACTCAACTTAACCGCCTCACCTTCAGTCGCACGATTGAACCATTCGTATGACTGAACCGTGCGACTAAAGCTCATACGCCTATTATTTGTACGACTGAGTCTCAATCGCACGTAAGGGGTGCGACTAGAGTTCATTCGCATATGACTTATGCGACTGAACACTTAAACACTCAAATAACTCAACTTAATTTAATTAATCATAACTATATATAATTTACAAGTCCGGATTTAGAAACCGGATGTTACAACTCTCCCCCCCTAAATAAGTTTCGTCCTCGAAACAACTATTCAAACAACTGGGGAAAATCTCTCTCATCTCATCTTCTGATTCCCAAGTGAAATCAGATCCTTTTCTATTCGACCACTGCAGTTTAACTAAATCAATAGTTTTATTCCTCAGCCTTTTCACCTTTCTGTCTACTATAGCAGTAGGTTTCTCAACATAGTTTAACTTATCATCCACTTCTATATCATCCAAAGGTACATAAGCATTCTCATCGGCCAAACACTTGCGCAACTATGACACGTGAAAGGTTGGGTGGATTCCTTGCAACTGATCGGGTAATTCTAGTTTATAGGCCACTTCCCCAATCCGTTCTATAATGCTAAAAGGTCCTATAAAACGAGGACTTAGCTTTCCCCTCTTTCTGAATCTGATAATTCCCTTCCAAGGAGATACCTTCAACATAACTCTATCTCCTACTTCAAACTCTATATGCCTTCGCCTTTTATCTTCATAAGACTTCTGTCGATCCTGAGCCGCTTTAAACCGAGCTTTGATCTGATCCAATTTTCATTCGTAGTCTGTACAATTTCTAAGCTGCCCAATTCTTTTTTCCCAACTTCTCCCAGCATATCGGACTCCTGCACTTTCTGCCATATAACATCTCATAAGGGGCTCTCCCAATTATAGAATGATAACTGTTATTATAGGAGAATTCAACTAATGGCAGATGACTATCCCAGCTACCACCGAAATCTATAACACAAGCTCGTAACATGTCTTCAACTGTTTGGATAGTCCTTTCAGTCAACCCATCAGTTTCTGGGTGAAAAGATGTGCTGTGTAACAGACGAGTACCCATATCTTCATGAAACTTTTTCCAAAACTCGAAGTAAAACGTGTATCTCTATCTGACACAATAGACAACGTAATTTCTCGGATAAATAATTCTGCTAACTTCTCGGAGTTATACGCTTCCTTGATTGGTAAGAAATGCCCACTACGTGTCAATCTATCTACTATGACCCAAATGATATCATAACCTTTAGCTGTACGCGGAAGCTTAGTTATGAAATCCATTGTCAATTCTTCCCACTTCCATTTCGGGATCTCTAAGGGTTGAAGCTTACCATATGGTTTTTGATGCTCAGCTTTAACCTGAAGACATGTCAAACACCTATTCACATATTGCATCACATTAAACTTCATACCGGGCCACCAATATTCTTGTTTCAAATCCTTATACATCTTAGTAGCACCAGGATGTATAGAATATCTGGACTTATGAGCTTCATCTAACACTAATTCCCTCATCTTAATCGAAACCCACATACGACCACATTTCGTCTTAACCCCAAAGCTATTTTCTTCCAGATCCTTTGTTTGACCCTTCATTCGTTCCTGCTTCACATTCTCTTCTCTCAAGGCTTCTAATTGAGCTTCTCGTAACTGGTGCATAAAATCTGGGGTTATTACTTATAACTTATATGATAATCGAGGGGTGTTCATTCTTTCTACTTAATGCGTCAGCAACCACATTTGCTTTACCAGGATGGTAAAGTATTTCACAATCATAATCTTTCACCAACTCTAACCATCTTCGCTGGCGCATGTTCAATTCCTTCTGATCAAAGAAATATTTCAAACTCTTATGATCCGTGTAAATCGTACATTTCGTCCCATATAAGTAATGCCTCCATATCTTCAAGGCAAATACCACTGCTGCCAGTTCTAGATCATGTGTCGGATAATTCTTTTCATGTTCTTTTAACTGTCTGGAAGCATAAGCAATCACTCGTCCCCTCTGCATCAAAACACAGCCTAAACCTTGATACGAAGCATCTGAATAAATCACCAAATCTTCATTTCCATCTGGCAACGACAGCACTGTGATTGGGTTAACTTCTGCTTCAGTTCTTGAAATGCATTTTCTTGTTCTGGTCCCCAAACGTATTCTTCATTCTTCCTCGTAAGTTTCGTTAACGGGGATGCGATTTTGGCAAAATCCTGAATAAACCTTCTATAATAACCAGCCAGACCCAAGAAACTACGGACCTCAGATGGCGTCTTTGGAGGACTCCACCTCACTACTGTTTAATCTTGGCAGGATCTACTAAAATACCTTCTGCATTAATCACATGCCCTAAAAACTGTACCTCCCGCAACCAAAACTCACACTTAGAAAATTTTGCATAAAGCCTTTCTTTTCTCAATCTTTCCAATACTTCACGAAGATGGCAAGCATGATCTCCCTCATTCTTGAATAGATCAGTATATCATCAATAAACACAATTACTGATCGATCTAACATTGGCTTGCACACCCTATTCATCAAATCCATAAAAGCAGCAGGGGCATTCGTCAACCCAAAAGACATAACCAGAAATTCATAATAACCATAGCGGGTAGAAACGCTGTCTTAGGTATATCTTCTTCCTTGACTTTTAACTGATGATATCCCGAACGAAGGTCTATCTTAGAAAACCAACTGGCTCCCTGTAGCTGATCAAACAAATCATCTATTCGTGGGAGTGGATACTTATTCTTTATTGTCAACTTGTTTAATTCTCTGTAATCAATACACATACGCATACTCCCATCTTTCTTCTTCACAAACAATACTGGAGCACCCCACGGGGAAGAACTGGGTCTAATGAAACCTCTTTCTAGCAAGTCTTCAGTCTGTTTCATTAACTCTTTCAATTCTGATGGAGCTAATCTATAAGGTGGCTTAGCAACTGGCTTAGCACCCGGAACCAAATCAATTCTAAACTCAACTTCACATCTGGAGGAATACCCGGTAATTCCTCTGGAAACACATCTACAAAATCTCTAACCACAGGAATGTCCTCTATCTTTCTTACAGGCTTTTGCGAATCAATTACATATACCAAATAAGATACACACCCGCGGCTCATTAACTTATCAGCTTTCATCATAGATATTATTTCACAGTTGACTCCTCTCTATCACCATATACATTAATCGTTTTCCCATCTGGTGCTCTTAATTGAATTAACTTCTTATTACATACAATATGGGCTTCATGGTTTGCCAACCAATCCATACCCAAAACTACATCAAATCCTCCTAACACCATAGGATATAGTTTAACAGGCAATCTATATCCATCTAATTCAATATAACAACCATCAATCATACTACTAATCATCACAGATCTATCATTAGCAGTTTCAACTACAAAAGCTACTTCTAATGGTTGAACTTCACATGCAAGCATAGGGCAAAAATCAATAGATACAAAACTTCCACTTGCACCAGAATCAAATAACACATTAGCTGGAATTCTATTCACTAGAAACATACCTGAAACTACATCTGGCAAAGCTTTAGCCTCACTAGCTGACATAGAATATGCTCGCCCCTTGGCCACATTCGACCCTTCTCCTGACCCTTTCATCGATCTAACCGGTTCAGGCTTTCTAACTACCAACTTGGACATTCACTTCGAATATGCCCTTTTCTCCACACTCGTAACATTTACGAGGACCTTCACTACATTCATTAGCATAATGTTCCATCTTTCCACATCTAGAAACAAGTCCTGCTACCAATCATACATTCACCCTGGTGTAGCCTACCACATTTCCCGCAACGTGGCAGCTCATTTCTGACATTCCTTGGAAATTGGCCCCTTCCAAACCTACTTTTCTTTTGAAAACTTGGATTCTCAAATCTTCTTTGCACTACAGGTTCTTCTCGCCTCCTTTTACCCCCATCAGGAGCAACATTACTACCATAAATTTCTTGATACATATCTGCAGCTAAGTTTACCGTCAACTGGTAACTACTCGGAGCAGATGATCTAACCAACTTCCTAACCTCCTGAGGCAATTCCTGTATACCTCAAAATTTTCTTCTCTTCAGGAACCACTAAATGAGGCACCAACCGCGCCATCTCCTCAAACTTAGACGTGTATTCCCTATGAGACATATTACCCGCCTGAAACTGCAGGAAACTCATTTCTATTCGATCCATCTCGCCTTTCGGACAAAACTTATCCGATACTAACTTTCTAAATTCAGGCCATAACATTTTGTCAGTAGCCTCCTCGCCTAACGTCTGGATAATCGTATCCCAACAATACAGAGCCTCACCTACAAACGAGTGGGCTGCAAACTTTACCTTCTGATCCTCCCTACACTCACTCAACTTGATCACGGCTTCCATTTCACGAAGCCATTTATAAGTGACTACCACATCCATAGCCCCTGAAAATCATGGAGGATTACATTCTTTAAACTGACTATACGTAACTCCCTTTTTCTCGCTAGACCCTTCAGCTTTATCAACATTCCTACTTTCATCAGGTCTAGCTACATTCAAGGCTTTACGAACCTCCTCAGCAATTGCATCATGGAATTGCTGCCTCGTCATACTAAGCACCTCGGTGCTCTCATCAACATTTCTTTCTGAAGTTCCACCTTGCACTCTTTCACTCTCCCTATCAGCCATAACCTATTAAAATGAGATCAGGATTATTTGGTACTCGCATGTAAGTATATAACCAGAATACTAATAGTAAAGTAAATATTAATAATGTTGGCCAAGTACTATTAATTGTTTACTTTACTTGTACTATTCTCGTTATTCCTTCTCATGATAGTCCCATCACCTTTTCTTGTTTTAATAAACTATTCTATCTAGCTAACCCTGCTGGCATATCTATTTTCTAGTTAAAGTCTAGTTATTATGACACTAGATCCCTTTAACTACTGCTCTGATACCAACCTGTGACGCCCTAAACCCGGCAGGGCACCGGAGGCACGTCACGCAGTTGGATTAATATTTTAAACACAAATCAGAGCTTTCTATTTACAGCGGAAGACTTTAAACACTATTATATATTAACCCAACTTTTAGAACATTTTACATATGATTGTATTTAATTATACATCGCTCTAATTACATTATTAACAAGCCCTAAATCCTATGCCAGCAGTTGCTCCGGGATAGCGTCCTCATCAGCTCATACTTGCTTTCCTCTATTATTAGAGGATCCCTCTTTACCTAGCACACACAACATACTCAAAAATCAGATAAACTGGTGAGTTCTAATTTTCATTAAAACAATAACAATATCTTTACACATACAAAAGTTCTAATTATATTGGCAATATTATAAATTCAACTTTTATCATTACTTTGTCCCCCTGGACCTGTTTCACAGAACGTCGGTTGCCCACATCTAGCAACTACCAGTTCCCCATACCCAGAGATGTCGGTTGCCCACATCTAGCAACTACCAGTCTCCCATACCTAGTAACGTCGGTTGCCCACATCCAGCAACTACCAGTTACCCATACCCAGAGATGTCGGTTGCCCACATCTAGCAAGTACCGGTTACTATCTCTCATCCAGTAGGATGCCAATTAATCATCTAGGGTCGTCACCACAAGATGTTCACAAAGCTGAGTGATCGTCATCACCCCTATCAAACTATACAGTTTCACACCCAGGCATCTTACCCTAACTGGCCTGTTGAGATTTACATCACATTACCATTTCAAAAACATTTCTTTTACTTATTGCCAATATTATCACATTCATTTACACCACACATTCTTGCTTTTAGCACCAATTTTACATATTTTCATTAATCATTACACCCCATCCGACCCATTGTAATCATTACCTTCACGTAATGATTAACAATGTTCAGATGACTATCTTTTACACTCTACCTGACCCATTGCAATCATTACCATCACGTAATGATTAACAATGTTCAGGTAATCATTTATTACCCCCACTTTCCCTCTAACAGCTTTACAAACTGTTAGAAACATATCCATCATTACTATCACAATTCTGGTACTAAAACATTCAATTCAATTATCATTGTATGTGTGCTAGCCCGAATGTCAAAACCAAATATTTAAAAATGGCTTAGAACTCACCTTATCAACTTCCTCACCACAGTCTACACAATCCGTGTACACAAGGTAACTAGTCCTTCCTCTAATCAAGGTATATCTAAAGCAATAAACCTTGATTCAGTAAACTTATTCTCAAACAGGGCCCTCATGCGATTGAACACTTATGCGAATGAGCAATCATGCGATTGGACCTATGCGGATGAACCATGCGACTGAACCTTCAGTCGTACGACTAGCGATTCATTCGCACGATTGAGTTCTCATTCGTATCCAGTGTTCGCTCGTCTTCATTCGGACTTCCAACCAGGCGACTGGGTTCCAATCGCACGACTAAACCTCCATTCGCACTCAGTCGCATGACTAGACTCTCATTCGTGCGATTGAGTCATGCGATTGAGCCCATTTGCCTGAAACGAATCAGCAGCAGTGTTCTTGACGTTTTTTATCCAAACTCACTCAAAATTTGAGTTTTAACCATCCAAATCATACCATATTCAAAACAGATCCTATACACATCGTTTACAATGGTTTCGGACCATTATTTCATCAATACTTCACAAAAACTTGGATTTGAATTCCTGGATTTTAAATTCGGAAATGAACCAGACCAATTTACTGATTTAAACAGGTTATTAGATCAAATTCAATCATACACACAGCTTATAACATCTCCGGATTAATCCGTGATGTTCAAAACTTACCCAAAACGGAGTTTCGCCTAATCAATGTCGTGAGAACAGGGTTTGGGTGTGAAGGGGACAAGAAAACAGAATAGATGCAGATAGAAATCTGCCCTTGAACCCCCTGCACCGCCCCACTTATCCATACACTCAACTTAACCGCCTCACCTTTAGTTGCACGATTGAACCATTCGTACGACTGAACCGTGCGACTAAGCTCATACGCCTACTATTTGTACGACTGAGTCTCAATCGCACGTAAGGGGTGCGACTGGAGTTCATTCGCATATGACTTATGCGACTGAACACTTAAACACTCAAATAACTCAACTTAATTTAATTAATCATAACTATAATATAATTTACAAGTCCGGATTTAGAAACCGGATGTTACATTTTTAGAGAAAAATGTTTCAAATTTTCAAATTTTCAAATTTTGTCCAAATTTCCATTTCTCCAAAATATGTGTCTACCTATGAATCCCCCATCCCCACACTTGGGATACATTGTCCCTAATGTATGGTGTTTTCTACGGATTTCAACATTTCGATCTCCTTTAGACTTTCCCATCTACGTTATCAAGGTTCTTTGACTCAACTCACAATGTAAGACAAACATGAACATAAATAAGCTACTTATTTCCTAAGACATAACATAAAGAGTTCACACATCAAACACCACCCACCCCCATATTGTTCTATTGTTCTTCCCACCAACCCGAAACATAAACAATTAAGCACACAACCACATAAGATAATCTAGTGCAAATTAGAGCAATTGGACCTGATCGATCAGGACAATCACGATCAACGATTGCCCCCAAAGTATCGTGACTGATGTTGTCCAAATATATTGTTCAGCTCGTCCATCCATTCACTGAACTGGAATGCGCCCCCTTGTGGTCCGCTACTGCTTCCTTCTCCACTCTGTTACTGATGAAACTGCTGCACCTCAAGCTGTTGTTGCTGAAATTGTATCGGATCAATCCATTCCGAGTGATGCCACTCGGGTCTCGGTAACCTCTCCCCTCCATCATAGGGTGGAAGAGTGAGGTAGTTGATTGGTGGTGGTGCTTGTACAAACGGCTCTCCGCGGTGGTAAGCTTCATGATAACCAAGTTGCTGATGTGACTCCAGTTGTTGTTGACTTGAATTTCTTGATGCACAAGATTAACACGATTCCAATGGTTTTGATTTGCGATGACTGCTTGAGCATCATCTGCCGCTTGCAACCTGCTGTGTTGTTGTAAATCCCAATTGTTTTGATTGTAGGTAGGCCACATGCCAAATCCTTCTGGCCTACACTCCTGCACCCGAGTCCACATGTCATCAGGCATTGGGTATGGGGGTCTTATGACTGGCTCCTCTTCCTCATTTGGGTTATTCAAATCATCCTCATCTTCACTATCCTCACTGTCAGCTTCACTTTCCTCACCTGATCCCAATGGTCTTGCATCCAGTCGTTTCACTTTAATCTTTTCCCCATTCTTATGTTTCCACCTTGCGTATCTATCATTTGTACTCCATTCCTAACCTACTCGAGCCATAAGAACTACATTGAATGGTTCCAGGTCCTTGACAATATAACTCGTTGGCATTTCATATGCCGAATGAGCAATCACCTTAAAGTGTTTGAATAGGGCTTGAATCAACCTACAGTGAGGGATAATATGTTTAGCCTTAGTGATACGGGCCAGCCAAATGTTCATTATGGCTAAGTAGCAAAATGACATTTTGTGATCCCCTGTCATGATAGAGTAGAGAACAGGTACATCACAAAACCGCATCGATTCCTTGTCCCCCCTGCGAGGCATCACATTCTGGGTTACAATGGTTTGAATCAACCTTGTTTCCTTCTTCAAGTCCACCCTTTTCATTGTGTTGGTTTTACCGGGTTTAAAAATTGTATCCCTCATCAACTCCCACCATGGACTGTTGTCCGGTCTATTCCACAGGTGTCTTTAGCAGGAAATTCATATTGGTTGGTGGGTAGAGAATCAAATGGTGCCAACTTTTTTATGTTGGTTATGGACATTGTAACCTTTTGCCCTCGGCAATACCCCACCAGTTTCATTTGCTGACTGTTCTTTGGCCCTTCCATCTACAATGTACTAACCCATTCATCTATTGCTGGTGCAAACACTTTGTCTTCCTCCTGGTCATAACACTTAAGCACTGCTTGCCATCCCAGTTTTTTAAATCTTTCATGTACCTGGTGATGGGCAAACAATGATTCAGGGACCTCTCTTTCCACCAAATATGCTTCTTTTCTGTCTCTCATTTTGGACATCTTTTCTTCCCATAGACTTGGTTGAAATCTAGGGTGAAACTTTGTCAAAGGTCCACCCTTCCACTTAGGTATGTCCTCCATCATCACTTCCTCTCGCAATGGTCTTGGTTCATCCATGATTGTCAAGGGTGGATTTGCCTTCTTTGCCTTCTTAGAAGGTCCAGCTTGTTCTTTCCCAGATCGTCCTATCTGCACACATTAAACCATAAACAATCAAAAGAACCGCTTAGTCCAACCAATATATATAACTAACGAAACAAGTGTGGAATAACCACGTCCCCACACTTGCTTCATTGCATGCCATTAGTGGTGGTTACTCTTAGGATGATCATTGAATTGGGCACTTTTAATGAGTTACAGAACGAACTTCAAACCTTAGCACTAGCATAATGCTTTACTATTTTCATTAGATTAGTTTCTCAACAACAATTGATCACTTTACGCTTTATGCACCACTAAATTGGAACTTACATGTTTAATGACCACCACTAAAGTAACATATGACAATTAACATCACAAGCCAACATTAACCATCAACCTAATCCCATCATAACATTCCTAGCTAACAAAGTTTGGGCTACATTTTAAGGAGTACCATTGTCTCAAACATGGGATCTACCTATTGTAAATCCGTTCATACAAACCATTAGCCACTTTCATCATGCACAATTCAACCAAAATGCTAAAACTCATGTGAACAACTAAACTAAAACATCACACTTCATCCATTCATACAATATGGCGAGAAAATCATACCTTTGTAGTTTTAGGAGGTTATTATGAACTTTAGCACCAAGAAATTCAACCCGGAAGTGAAAAATTCAAACTTTAAAATTTTAGGGTTCGTGACCCACGCGCAGATTTACCAAAAACGAGTTGGAATTTGAAGAAACTAACCTCGGATTCTTGTTCCTCTCGAAAAGTTACTCAATTTAGACTCAAGAACCGCTTGATTTGGTTAAGAATCGGGGAAGTTATGGTTTGGGTTTGAGAGAGTGTTCTTGAGAGAAAATGTGAGAAAGATGAGAGAAAATAATGAAAAGTGGAGTGTAATCTGATGAAAGAGGTGTTTGTCAATTTTATTTTTTTTTTTCGATATCCACCGTAAGACCCCTCCCCATCGTAACTTACGGTGGGGGCATTCTGTTTTGATCCTGTGCAACCGCCGTAGGGCCTCTGCCCACCGTAAGTCACGTGGGCTCAAACTGCTTTTCTCTCAGTTTCTGCGGCCGTAAGGCACATCCCCACCGTAAGTTACGGTGGGGGCTTCCTGCTAATTCTGTCTCCTTACCACCGTAAGTTACGGTGGCTTGGAGACTTACGGTCAGTTGAATTTTTTTTCTTTTTTTTTAACTATAATAAACCTAAAAATAACTTAAACTTATGCTAAATTAATTGTAACCCTATAATAAAATTATCGTTTAAGTATTGTATAATGTGCTTTAAATCACCACCCCCACTTTTGAATCGAGTCGTCCTCGACTCACGGTTTTGTAAAAGGAAACGTACCTGATTGAGTGATGATAAAAGAGCTACGAGCACTTACGAACAAAACAAAACAAACCAAACAAAACAAAACACATGAAACGACGGAAATGTAACGAAAATGAAACAAAATAACTAAAAACTCACAAACATGGGTTGCCTCTCGGAAGCGCTACATTTAAGAGGCTATAGCTCGACTCATCCTTCCTTCCAGCCTCATACCGGGTTAGAAACCCGGATAGTGACCGATAACAGCTCGTCGGTCTGCTTATCCGGCCCGTTCAAGTCGTTTGGTCGCAAATATGGTTTTAATCGATGGCCGTTCACCACTTGTCGGATGTGGTCGTCAAAATCTTCGATCTCGATGTCTCCCGAGTTCCCTATTCGTATGGTTTTATAAGGACCTGTCCACTTACTCTTTAACTTACCTGGGAACAACTTTAAACAGAAATTGTATAACCATACCAAACTCCCCACTTCAAAGTTTTTTAGTCTTAATTTCGCATCGTGCACGCGTTTCATTTTGTCTTTGTAGATTGAGGCATTTTCGTACGCTTCTTCCCGTAACTCCTCTAGCTCTGTTAAACTCATCCGTCTCTGTTTACCTGCAGTGTCATAATCAAAGTTAGCCTCTTTAATGGCCCATAATGCACGATGAGCTAATTCTAACGGCAAGTGGCAGCCCTTCCCGTAAACCAACCGGTAAGGGGTGGTGCCAATCGGTGTTTTGTAGGCAGTACGATATGCCCACAAGGCGTCATTCAATTTGTTAGACCAATCCTTGCGGTCAGGTCGTACTGTCTTTTGTAAAATCTCCTTGATTTGTCGATTTGACACCTCCACCTGGCCACTTGTTTGTGGATGATAAGGTGTGGCAATCCTATGATCAACACCATATCGCTTAAGCAATTTACCAAAATTAAAATTTTTGAAATGTGATCCCCCATCACTTATGATCACACGGGGCACCCCAAATCGACAGAAAATGTTGGTTTGAACAAATTTGCACACAACACTATGGTCATTGGTCTTTGTGGCAATGGCTTCGACCCACTTTGACACATAATCAACCGCTAATAAGATGTATAAATTGCCAAATGAGTTGGGGAAGGGCCCCATGAAATCAATTCCCCAGACATCAAAGATGTCGATTACTAGGATTGGTTGCATGGGCATATCATTTCGTTTGGTGATACTACCCATCTTTTGGCAATTTGTACATGTTTTTGCAAACTCAAAAGCATCCTTAAAATAGTAGGCCAAAATAGCCCGCATTGTAACACTCGATGCCCTGTTTTCTGGCCACTAAAATGACCGCCACATGCAAATGCATGCGCCAAAGACAATACATCCGGTATCTCTGAATCCGGAACACATCGTCTGATCAGTTGGTCAGCCCCTATCTTGAACAAATCTGGATCTTCCCAAAAGTATTGTTTGGCATGTGACACAAAATGTTTCTTCTTCGACTTTGACCAATGTTCGGGAATTGCACCTGCAACATAATAATTGACAAAGTCAGCATACCATGGATCATTAGATGTAGAAACAGACAATAATTGCTCATCAGGGAAGGTATCATTGATTTCTAGCTCATGCTCATCCAAGTTATGGATGATTCTCGACAGATGGTCAGCTACGACATTTTCCTTTCCCTTCTTATCTCTTATCTCTAAGTTAAACTCTTGCAATAACAATATCCACCTAATCAATCGAGGCTTGGCATCCTTTTTATCCATCAAATACCTGACAGCAGAATGATCAGAATAGACAATAATCTTACTACCCCAAATATACGACCGAAACTTATCTAAGGCATAGACAACCGCAAGTAACTCTTTTTCAGTAGTTGTGTAGTTTAATTGAGCATCAGAAAGAGTTTAACTTGCATAGTAAATAGAAACCGGATTTTTATCCACTCTTTGACCCAACACAGCCCCAACTGCGAAATCACTGGCGTCACACATGATTTCAAAAGGAAGTGACCAATCCGGTGATTGCAAAATCAGGCTTCCACCAACTTTTCTTTTAAAATGTTAAATGCTTGTAAACACTCATCATCAAAGTTAAAAGGGACATCTTTTAGAAGCAAGTTACACAAGGGTTTTTATCACACTGAAATTTTTGATAAAACGCCTGTAAAAGCCTGCATGTCCCAAAAATGATCTAATGCCTTTAATATTTGTTGGTGGTGGCAAAGTGGATATGACTTGCACTTTTGCCTTATCAACCTCTATCCCCCTGCTTGAGATAACGTGTCCTAACACGATACCTTCTTGAACCATAAAGTGACTCTTTTCCCAACTAAGGACCAAGTTCGAGTCAACACATCTTTTTAACACTTTTTGTAATTGATTTAAACATGATTCAAAAGATGTTGAAAATATTGAAAAGTCATCCATGAAGATCTCCATAGAATCCCCCACCATATCTGAAAAGATACTCATCATGCACCTTTGAAAGGTGGCGGGGGCATTGCACAAGCCAAATGGCATTCGCCTAAATGCGAAAGTACCATACGAACAAGTGAAAGTTGTCTTATGTTGATCATCTGGATGGATTGCGATTTGGTTATACCCTGAATATCCATCTAGAAAACAATAATATTTCTGACCCGCTAATTTTTCTACAATTTGGTCAATGAAAGGTAATGGGAAATGGTCCTTAGAAGTTGCAGCATTCAACTTTCTGTAATCGATGCAAATCCGCCACCCGGTTACCGGCCGGGTGGCTACCTCTGTACCATCCGCGCCTTGAACAATCTGGATGCCAGCTTTCTTTGGTACTGTTTGCGTTGGGCTGACCCATTCACTGTCAGAGATAGGAAAGATAATACCTGCATCCAACCATTTCAGCACCTCTTTCTTCACTACCTCTCTCATGTTTGGGTTCAATCGCCTCTGAGCATCTTGAGATGGTTTTGCTCCTTCTTCGGTGATGATTTTATGCATGACAATAGATGGGCTGATTCCTCTCAAGTCTGCGATTGTCCATCCTATCGCAGCCCGATGCTTTACTAGTACCTCCATCAAAGCCTTCTCATGTTCCTCGGATAAGTTAGAGGCAATAATCACCGGAAGAGTGTTGTTGTCTCCAACAAACGCATACTTCAAGTGCTTAGGAAGCTCTTTCAATTCCAACTTAGGAGGCGACGTTAATGATGGTTGTAGCTTGGTGTCAATGCTCGGGTAAGCTTTCCACTTGATGGGTCCAAGTAGGTCTACCTTCCTTGACTGCCATCACATCCATCTCTTGCTCAACCTTCTCCAATTCACTAGTTAGTTCCACCTGATCTCTGTCACAATGAATACACGCCTCTGTGATGTTGTCCTCATTGACATGAAGACCACACCTGTCCATAGTGTCTACCAAGGAGCATTCACTATGGACCAGAGGATTAAATGTATGGGAAAAAGAGTTTATTAACTGCCTTTGATCTCCAAAAGTCATATCAACTACCCGGTTCTACAATTGATTAGTGAGTTGGAAGTGGCCAAAAATGGACGACCTAGTATAACTGTTTGTTGATCATTTGACTCTCCTGACACATAATCAAGAACTAAGAAATCAACCGGGTAGTAAAAGTCTTCCACCCTAACAATAACATCAAAGATCATTCCCCTAGGCAGTCTGGGTGTTCTGTCAGCTAACACCACAGTGGTGTGAGCTTTATGTAACGGACCAAAATCGTATTGGTCATATAAACTGCCCGGGAGAATGCTCACACTAGCTCCCAGATCTAACAAAGCCCGTGATATGTGAAAATCACCCACCTGAATGGATATCACCGGCTCTCCTGGATCTGGAAGCTTGGGTGGAACGGTTGTCCTGCTAGTATGGCACTCACATTATTAGACACTTTAATTTTCTTGAGTATTTTGGTATTTCTCTTTTGAGTACACAAATCTTTTAAAAACTTTACATACGCGGGAACTTGTTTAATTACCTCAAGCAATGGGATATTAACTTTTACTTGTTGAAAAACTTCCCACATCTCATCCTGTTGTGGTCCCCTTTTTCCCGATAAAACCTTTTTACCCGGATCGATTAATGCCCTAGGAAATGGGATGGTATTAGCCTCCACACCTTTTCCTGAACACTAATTGATTCTTCCCCATCACCCGATCAATTTTATTTGAAAAAGTTACTTTCTTGGGTGATTTAGGTGTGACAGGTTCAATCTCACAATCACTATCCTCATCCTCATTGACATCCTCCACCACTCCTTCAATGAATTATGCTGGAGGTTCAACTTTATTATCATAAACCTTACCTGAGCGAAGAATGCTTACCTGGCTAACTGAAGGATGTCTGCTACTTGATGGTCCTGCATTAGAGGAGCTGTGAGTTGGGTTTCTTTGAGTATCACTAGGCAGTTTCCCTAGAGCTTTCTTCAAAATTGCAACTTCCTCAGCCAACTGCCCCACTTGTTTGGATAAAGCTTCAACACTCTTGTCTCTCACTTCGTTGGATTTCTTCATCTCCTTCATGAACTCCAACAATTCCCTATTTGTTGGCTCTGTATTTCCTCCTGATCCACTCTGATCCTGTTATGCTGATAATTCCTTTGACCACCCCTGTTGTAACTTCCTTGATTGTATTGATTACCCTGACCCATTGACCTGTTCTGATATTGCTGATGTGAAGGACCTTGAAAATTTGGATTCAACTGGTTGTCTGGGTTATCATACCTTAAATTAGGGTGATTCTTCAAACCGGGATGATAAGTATTATTATTAGTGTTGTTACTGTATGGTCGCCTATCACCCTGTACATAATTCACCTCTTCCAACCCCTCATCAAACTCTGGACAATCTCTGGCAGTGTGTCCAGCTTCACCACATCCTTGACATATAGTAAAAGAACTTGTAGCCTTTACTGTAGCCTTACCTGATGACTGACCCAACCTGGAAGTCCTTCTATCCGAATCATCAACCACATTCCTTGATTTCCTCCGAGACTAAGCTTGCCTTTTTGAATGTATACTCATCCGTTCCAATAACTCCCAATCATCATCCTCAGTATTAGTCATGAAGGTTCCTGCACTCGTTGAATTCACATCTCTTACATCTTCAGCAGATAACCCATCATAAAATGAAGAAATCAATTCCCATTGAGGAATGTCGTGATGTGGACAAGTTCTTAACAACTCCTTGAATCTGGTCCAGGCTTCATGGAATGGCTCATCTTGTTTCTGACTGAATGTACGAATGGCAGTTCTAGCTTCACTTGTCTTCTGTGGTGTATAGTATTCCTCTAGGAATGCCTGCTGCATTTGCTCCCATGTGTAAATGCTGGCAGCAGGTAGGGAATGAAACCACTTCTTCACATTTCCCTTCAATATGAACTGAAATAGCACTAACATCACTTCTTCGGGTGTTACCTTGTGCCCCAATAGTCTCACAAATGGCACTAAACTCGTTCAGATGCAAATAGGGTTCTTCCTTGGACAGTCCATGAAACTCAGGAAGAATGGCCAGACTATTGGACCTAATCTCAAATGACTTCCCTCTAACTTGTGGCCTGACTATGGGTGATGAAGCTCCAGCTATGGTAGGGTGAAAATGGCTATCAACCCCTTGAACAATGGCTTGGTAGGGTTGAAGCCGGGGTTCCGATTTGCCCGAGGAAATCCTTGTCTTCTACCTTGAACTTGGCCCTGATTTTGCCTATATTGCCTTGGTTGTTCATTCTGTCTGTATCGGCCTTGGTTGTTATTAGGTTCATTGTATTGCGCATCCTCTTCAACATACTCATCTTCATTCCCATCACTTCGTCCATCTATGTCATCATCCCAAGTATGGATGCTCAATCTGTCAAATCTATCCTCATCGGCCTCGATCCTATTAACCCCCCTTTGATGTCTCATATTCTGTCTTGGGAGTCCATGTTGGTAGGGGTTTTGCCTTGGTTGAGGATAAGGATTTTTTCTTTGAGGTGGTAGGTTGTGGCCAATTGGGTTTTGTGCTTGTGGCTGTAAATTTGGGTATGGTAATGGGTCATTTGGTTGGTTTGGTGGAGGTTGATCAATTGGTGGATTTGGCGGTTGGTCATTGGGTGGATTTTGGTTAAGTGGTGGTGGTGGTGGGTTGTGTTCCATCTTGCACTCTTTGACTGCTCTTGATGATTGAGTTTTTGCACGGGATTGTGCTCGATTTGTTCGAGCGGTCTTTTCAACTTCTGGATCAAAAATTAATGGAGACTTGTTCCTTGCGTACCGGGTATGCATGCACGGAGCTGTCACCTGCACACACAAGCACACCTAGCGTAACAAAGAAAAGAAAGTAGATAAAACAAGCAAAACAAGTAAAAACTTAAACTTGACACTTTGCGCACTAATTCCCCGGCAACGGCGCCATTTTGATGTCGGTTTGTCAAGCCTAATCAAAAACGATTTATAAGGTTCCAAGCTCACCTAAGATAGCTAGGGTAAGTCGGGTCGATCCACAGGGAATATGTGGAAAGTTTTGTGGTTTAAATCTAAAAGTTTGTAGCTTGATTACAAAAACTTAATAAAATTGACTAATCGAGAAAAGTGACGAACTTTATGATTAATTGAGTTGCAAACAATAATGTAAAAAGGTAATCTTCTCCGGATTCAGGTTTACTACTTAGATTTGCTTCGAGTGTTCATAAAAGTCATATAAGCTTAACGGGTCAATTTAGGTAAAAACAATAGATTGAATGAGACTGTTGTTAAAGAACTACTCGAATCATATCCTACGTTTGTGATGCTCAATCCCATCCAACATTAACGTTTCCAGATGAAAAGAAATCTAAAACAATCAAAGTGGAACAAGTGAATTGAAAGCAACACACATATTTTAGAGTTTTCCACCAACAAATAATGTACTCGGCTTAAACTACCGTGTTCAAACATTAACTCAACCACAAATCATCAAAAACAAATCATAGTAATAAACCTTACTACCCAAAGAAGATTACTAGGAGATTAGCTAGACATGGTAATGAAGAACACCAAATCAAAATCAAAATTAAACATCGTATCTAACGTTAAAGAATCAAACCGAATGATAAAAATAAGATCTTGAGCCTTGAAATCGCCTCCGGGAGCCTTTGGGAAGCCTTGGGGACGAAAGGGGGCGACTATGAAGGTCTGGAATGAAAGATATCCCCCAAAACCTAATTTTCGCGACTTATAAATGATTTCAGCGTGTCCAGTACCGTAGGTCATGTTTCTGTCCGTAAGTTACGCCAGGTCCATTCTGTTTTTCTTGAACTGATGCACCGTAGGTCATGTTTCCGCCGTAGGTCATGGTCGACCAACTTTGTCCGATTGTTGTTTTCTTCATAACTTCTTCGTTCAGACTCCGTTTTCCTCCCCGTTTGCGGCCACATTCTCGTAATTGAATTCTCTTTCATCTCATCTATCATGATCTTTGATTATCATCCATGTGCATTCTTCAAAACTCCTCAAATGATTGCGTTTAACCTACAAAACATCAAATCCTCGTAGTTAACTTGTTTAACACAATCTCTTACACTTGACCATATTAAATGCATTAAATTTAACCAATTAACCATGATAAACCTCATTCTAAAACCCCATGCATCAATAACCCACCTGAGGCTGGTTACCATGACGTAGCCCTCGTTTCCACGGTCGTTTTGACTGGTAGCACGTCAGAAACGGAGGCTCGTAGCCCAGGTTAGGCCCATTTTCGTGCAGCGCGATCTTGAGCCTCCAAGAACATTAAGGTCTTCAACACTTGAGCCCGCATCAGATTCCCTGTAAGTTTCAAAAGTTCACGAGATTCGAGTAAGATGTGACCGACCTTTAGTTCGGTAGCCATACAAGTAAATTTTCTTATGCGGAGAAATTGCTTGTTTGTTCGGTGGCTATAAGTGTTTCTCAAAATCATAAACAACCTTTAAAAATAAAATATATAAGAAAAATCGAATCTTTTCCTAGTCGTTTTAAAAAAATTAGTAAGAACTTATGTAGTGGTTGGTATAATGTTTGTTGCGATGGATATCAACATCATTTTCATACAAATAAGTACTGCCAATTAAAAAGGATGAGCATAAAAAAATGAAAAAAAAAAAAAAACTACCATTAAATTTTTAGATTCAACTCATAATCAAGTCAACAATCTCCCCCTTGACTTCAAACCAGACAATACCAAACTTCACCTACTTCCCACACCTCCTTGAATAATATTACCATCCCTTTCTCCCATAAATATTTGAATTATGTTACTTTATTTTCAAGGAAAGAATAACCCCTTGATCGTAGTAGACCCAAAATCACAAGGAAGAGGATTGAAAGTAGAATTGAACACAAAAATAAATACAAAATCAGCCTAAGGCTGTAATAGCATGATAATATATGACACCAAGTAGAATGAAACAAAAATATTGATGAATACAATGTTTTAGAAACTAGGGGTGTTCATCGAATCTAATCAACTCGAAGTCGATTAATCGAATCAGATAACTCGTATTTTGAAGCTTCCAAATAGTATTCAAATTCAATTTGAATTCAAAAAAATATAAGTCGGATTCCAATCGAATCAAATTTGAAATTTTCAGACACGATTGAATTTGACTCGTATACGAAAAAAGTTTGAATTTATTCAATTTCATATCTAGTAAAAGAATAATTAATCTCAAAATACATTCAAAATATCTGATTTCAAATAATCAAAGCAATAAAAAAAATAAAAAACAGACAAACATAACGTAAAAAATATTCCAAGTTCCAAACAAGTTTAAAAATACCAATTAATTTTTTGTACTTTTAATTCTTAATTTCTAAAGTTCATTTTTATATTTATATAAAAATTAAGTTTAAGTGTGCGTATTTCTTATTCAAATTTTGAATCTAATCGAACCAAATCAGAACTTCACAATTCAGATTGAAAAAATCAAATCACATTAATTTGAATTGATGATTTTTTACTTGAATCAAATGTTGAGTTTTTCGCATCCAATTCGAATATTGAACACCTCAGATTCGAATATTTAATACTCCTACTAGAAACACTAGTTGTAGGTTCTCACCAGTGTGATAACAAAACAAAAAAGTATGTAGATCAAGATGAACAAAGAGCAAATACGGATGTGATGATTACCTACGATCATGCAATAACATAGTCAGCCAGATTGGTTGGAACTAGATCTAGATTCAAGACCAATATGATGGTGAAGAAAAAGTCGACCAAGAAGATACGAAGTCGTCTTTTCTTAACCTCAAACCCAAAACCAAAGAGAGAATGTCCTCGACCAACTGATCGGGTGGGGAAAGTTCAACGTTTAATGGCTTTATTTCCGGGTTTTACGTATAAATCTATGAGAAATAGAATTGCTTTGGGATTATTTTATATTTGTAGGTTAAACTTGAATAATACGAAGAAATGGGAAGAAACGGGATGGTAATTGGAGTTCGAGAAGTCAAGCTAGGATAAATCGAAGTTGTACGGCAATAGTATTTTAAAACGGGCATAACTTGAGCTAGGAAAGGAGTTACGGGACCCATGACCTGTCCACAGAAAAGTCTCGGAAAGTTACACATGAAAATAAAGTTTGTGCAGGGGGTGGCGCCACCAAAGCCATGACCACCGCCACTGACGCCGATACCGTCAGAAACACCGTCAGAGCCACCGTTGGTCAGTAACTTTCAGCCCAGATGGAACTGGGGGCGCCACCGACGCCACTGGTGGCGCCAACGATGCCGATCGCCGCGTTTTGGTGGGTTTTAACCTAATTTGAAGGGATTTAAAAGGGGAAAACCCTATTACGAATTACAATTTTACACACAACAATCTTGGACGAAAAATAGCAATCTTGGGTCATTCTCAAGCTCTTCCAACATCAAGAACATAAATTTCATCCAAATTACATGATCAATTACAATCTTGTTGAAGAATTGATGACGATGCAAGGCTAAATTCATTGTGATTCACTTCGGGGGACGGGTCTATGCAAGTTCTTATTTTTCTTAGTTTGTAACCTAGATTGGGATTTAATCTTGAACCTTTTAAGTTCTTTTGGACTCAATTTATGATCTGATTCGTTAAACGGTTTGATTATGATTTAACCTAATTTTGATATTCTTTAACTTTGGTTGTTTTTAATCATTGTGTGATTAATTATTAGAATTAGGGTTTCATTATTCAAATTGGTAATTGTGTGAATAAGGTTCTTTAAACTTTAATCTATAATTATCACTTAGATCATATCATGTGTAAGTCACCATTAATGACTTCTCAATAGGTTTCATTCAAGAAAAATTATAACTTTGCCAAACCTGGATCCTAAAGTGGGTTGTTTTTTCTTTAAGATTGTTAAAAACTTAAACTTTATTTCGTTAATTTAATTATTTCTTAATTAAGTCCATAAACAAATTTACTTTTCAATGTTTAGTAGCTTTAAATGAATCATTGCTAGCACTTTCCTGTGATTCTCTGTGGATTCGACACCCTGCTTACCCTTTGCTATTAAGAGTGATTAGGTACTCTTTAAAATATATTTCTGACCGACCACACGACATCGATCAAAATGGCGCCGTTGCCGGGGAATCGTTGCGCTTAGTGTTAGTAATAATTATTTGTTTTCTTAAAAATCTAAAAAAACAAAAATATTTTATTTTTCTTATTTTTTATTTATTTTTTCTTTTTTCGTTCGGAATTACGCGTGGTATCCCCTCTTGTTTGCAGGTAGTTTCTTTCCACTCTTAGTATAATCTCAAGAATTTTGGTATTATCATGGATTGCAACTGGGATAATGATCCATGTATGTGTTGCGGAAGCCTTTATCATTGGGTTCAAGATTGTTCAATGTTCGAGAGAAAATATGGAAATATAGAAAGAAGATGTTCTGAATACAGGCGACAAATGGGATATGTGAGGGCAAACTATGAATACCACTCGTATTATCCACACTATGAAGCACCTCCACCATCAAATTATCAAGAATATTCTCATCCAGACATAGAATACAAATATGCCCAACAACGGGATTTCACTCACTATGAACCCAAGATGTCACATTTATCAAGTTACCAAGAGGAGTATGATGACTACTATCCTGAATATCCTCAAGTGTTATACGAGAAGCGCTAAGGTTCAATGAACTCTAACCATGATGAAATCTTGAACATGTTGATAAAAATGAAAAAAGAAGACAAAGAAAGAGATAAAACACTCCAGGCATTGGTTAAGCAAGTTGGCCAGCTGGTTGAGGATATGGCTCAACTAAGACAAGAGCGATTTGAGTTGGAAAAGGATACCGTGATTGATAGTGATATGGTTGAAGATGTTACAGAACTTCAAGAGCAGGAACATGTATGCTTAAAGTTGATAAAAGACATAACACCTTTAGATGGGCCAAAGCCTAAAATAATCCAAGTTTATCCCGGTCCTTCCCCCGTGCTTATTATTCCAACAAACAAAGTTGGAGAAGAGGGTTTGAGGACAAAGAAAAAGAAGGTGATACTACAAGACATTGGACAAATCATCATAAAGTGGCTCCGCACCAAATATTCAATTGACTTGCTGATTATTGGAAAGCAACTACGAAACTGGCATGTCAACTACCGAGCATTTATCGGGAATTCGGTAGGAAAATGTGCACTTAAGCCACCGTAACAAATATCAGGTACGGTCTGGCTGAAGACCTAAAACTTAGCGCTACTTGGGAGGCAACCCAAGGTGTTTTGTGTTTTTATTATTATTATTTTTTTGTTTATTTATAATTTTATTTTATTTTATTTTAAGAACTTTGTGGGTGTGTTCATTAGAAACCCTCACGAGACTACACTCGTCCACCCGGGTCTACCGGATGGTTTAAAAGGCTTGTTGCATATGCTAAATGCAACCATGATTCCTATGAAATTGAGTTTAGGACTTTTATCATTAAAGTGATTTTTTTATATTAATTTAAAAAGTTACCTATTTTTAATCAAATTTCCTCTTAAAAGTTGCATTGAGGACAATGTAATGCTTTAAGTGTGGGGAAGTGGATGCATTATTGATTTAAATGTGAGGTGCTAATCATGAAGTGAGAACTTCGGTTCTTCACGAATTTAGTATGTTTTGTAGATTAGTGGACGAGATGTTGAAGATCAATAGTACAACTAAAGATCTTGCCATAAAGATATAATCAGGTGCATTTGTTTCCCTTATTAATTGTTAAAAATAGTTAATTTGTAGTTAGTTTTAATTTTCGATAATTGATGGTGAGTCCCCGACTGATTGTATATGATTTGTGAATGTGATAAGATTCTATTTGCTCTTAAAATTTCTTGTTTTCATACTAATTAGTTAGTACATTGGGGGCAATGTACATCTTAAGTGTGGGGATACGGTGAGTTATGGAGAAAACAAAATTAACATCCTATCAAGCTTTAATTTTTGCAAAAGTTTTCTTGTAAAGATTAATGTTTTTATGAAACCAGAATGTTCAATATACGTCACTTGTTGTTTATGAGAAGATTGGTGTAGATCCTAGGTCATGGTCATATTCTTTAAGTTGCGAGATAAGTTTGTCTAGCAGGTTGTTTTTGAAAATGTGATGGATGCCTCGTTAGTGTTAACGAGCTTTTGATATAATAAACTCATGTGCACATCGGTAGCCTAAATTCCTACTTGGTGAGATTTTGAGCCTATAATTTCAAACACATTATATATATATATATATATATATATATATATATATATATATATATTCATTTGTTAAGGTAGGCCAGATACTACTTTTGTTGCAGAACTTGTAATGTTTAATGCATATCAATACTATAAGCAAGATGTTGCACATAAATGACAAAGGCAATTTAGAAACCCATTACTTGTTAATTGCTTGTTAATGTTATCCATCCTAACCGTTAGTAGCCATGTTGAGCCTAAAGCCATTCGTTTGTTAAAACCGATATATAAAGTCCAAGCTGTTAGTTGATAACCTACCATGAAACCATTCAAAGTAAAAGAGCATCCGAAGTCAAGCTTATATTGTGAAAAGGAAATTGAAAAATAATGAAAAAAAGAAGAGAAAAAAAGGAGAAAAAGTAATGGTTCAAAATTGATCAAAGTGATTTAGCTCTGTGAGTTATATTGATAAGGATGGTTTAATGGTTTGGGTTATAATTCTATGTGTGTTAGCCACTTTTAAAAGCCAAAACGTCCGACCCGTGCCTAAGCCCAAAAACCCGTAAGTCCTTTAGATGTGTGCAAGATCTATGCAAATGGTGGTGGTATGATTGCTATACAAGCTTATGTGGACAATGTGGTATATTGGATTATTGAGCGATTAAACTAGTATATCTTTTACTAGTCCAGATATAAAACCGAGAAGAGTGAATTATTGTGAGGGGTGTGTACATGAGATTAGAAATCAAAATCATGTTAATATTAGTTGGGTGATGTCTTATTTTGCTTATACTTGATTTTCTAGAATGTAAATATATTAGACGATTTAAGTCGTGTGAATGAGTGCATGACCTTGGACCTTAATTAATATTTAATAGGTGACTAGTGAGATATATTTGCAGTGATGGTTTTATAAATTACAACTGAGCTTTGCTTGAGGACAAGCAAAAGGTAAATGTGGGGATTGTGATCGGGTGGGGAAAGTTCAACGTTTAATGGCTTTATTTCTGGGTTTTATGTATAAATCTATGAGAAATAGAGTTACTTTGGGATTATTTTATATTTGTAGATTAAACTTGAAGAATACGAAGAAACGGGATGGTAATCGGAGTTCGAGAAGTCAAGCTAGGATAAATCGAAGTTGTACGGCAACGGTATTTTAAAACGGGCATAACTTGAGCTAGGAAATGAGTTACGGGACCCATGACATGTCCACGAAAAGGTCTCGGAAAGTTACATATGAAAATAAAGTTTGTGCAGGGGGTGGCGCCACCGACGCAATGAACACAGCCACCGACGCCGATACCGTCAGAAACACCGTCAGAGCCACCGTTGGTCAGTAACTTTCAGCCCAGATGGCGCTGGGGGCGCCACCGACGCCATTGGTGGCGCCACCGACGCCGATCGCCGCGTTTTGGTGGATTTTAACCTAATTTGAAGGGATGTAAAAGGGGAAAAACCCTATTACGAATTACAACTTTACACACAACAATCTTGGACGAAAAATAGCAATCTTGGATCATTCTCAAGCTCTTCCAACATCAAGAACATCAATTTCATCCGAATTACATGATCAATTACAATTTTGTTAAAGAATTGATGACAATACAAGGCTAAATTCATTGTGATTCACTTCGGGGGACGGGTCTGTGTAAGTTCTTATTTTTTTTAGTTTGTAACCTAGTCGGACTGGTTGGACCGGCCGGGTTCGACCGGGGATCGGTCTGGTGGCCGATCCGGTCAGGTATGAATCGTTTTTGAGTGGTTGAACCGGTCGGTTCTTCCCAAATCGTTTTTAAATCCGATCCGACCGGCCCGACTACCAAACCAGTAAGTCGTCCGCTTGACATCCGATCCGGTTTTGAAAACATTGCTACACACATATGTAGACTTTTGGGTGTCCTTGTTGCTTGCTCGCCCGAGCGGTTCTTACGTCTTTGTATTTTTTTTTTTTTTTTAAGTCTTTTCTAATCAAATAACATTTATATCTTTTTTATTTATTAAAAAATATCATAAAGTTGATAATTTTTACTTTTAATTTGCGTGTAATGTTTTTATAGGTTTTGACCATGCTATATGTACCAAAATCAATTTACATTATAATTATGTATTATATTTTTTGAAACGCTAATTAGATCACTGACAAACGATTAGCTCACTCAATCATATCTTTGACTCACGTACGAATGCATTCGCTAATCATCGGAATAATTAATATATAGAGCTAAATGATTTAAACGACCAACCAACCTAGAAAAACCTCTATGTCATGATATCAAAATACAGCAGTATAATTGCAAGTGAAAAAAGAATGGCAAAAAATTAGAAGCTGTACAGTAAAATTAAACCTCTGTCCTACTACAGGTGCCGACTCCCTGCCACTGTGTAACAATCGAAAGTTGAATCTGCAGCCTAGTAATATGGCCTATTATCCCTACTATACCTTCTGAACTTATCAAATCCCTTCTAACCTGGGTTCATAACCTAAGAAGGAAAACAGAGGATAACAAAGACCAAACATTCCATTCATCTAACCACAATCGTAAGCAAACGATTCATGTAGAGAACACCTAAAAACCCATATAAAAACATGAGAATAACAAAACCAAGTTGGGTTTTTCAGAAAATTGATCCATCAGCATAACGTAAGTAAAGAATAACATGTTCATAGCGGGGAAAAAAAATCCGATCGTAAACACTCATAGGCGTAAAATTTACCTCAAATTTTGAGCGCAGACAGACGCTTACTCCATTGCTATGTAGACGCACAGCAAGCCCTAATTGAAGATGAAGTTAATAAATGCCACAGATTCTGAAGATGCACCCAGCGAAACCCAAAAAAATTAGTATACCCAAATGCAAAATCTGAGAGTAAACACCCAAAATCTGAGAGAAACAACGTCAAACAAACAATAAAGACGAAAAGGTAGTTGAACCTCTCAGCAGAAGTAACCGTGTAAAGGCAAGAGCGATGCAGAACGCGATTTGTTGCAGTGACCAAATGCCTCAAATCCAAGAGTCTACAATCATAAACAAACAACACCAAAAGTCAGTCAAGTGGATAAAGACACGTGGATACCAAAAGCAACACGTATGCCCACCATGAAAAAAATTGTAATCAACAAAATTAATAACACCCACGAATCGAACCGGGAGTGTATAGGCAGGAAAACCAGGTAGCACCATCAGGCTACAGGCAAGAGCTCACCATCTCAAGTAACATATTATTATGTCCTGAAAAAGTGGGGTTTCCTTTAAAAAAAAGGGTCAATAGCCAGCCTCCATGCAGTTGGCGGCCACTATTCCCCAACTTGCTTTTTGCAGCTACTATTCCCCAACTTGCATTTTAAAGTATAGTAATTATCACTTAGATCATATCATGTGTAAGTCACCATTAATAACTTCTCAATAGGTTTCATTCAAGAAAAATTATAATTTTGCCAAGCCTGGATCCTAAAGTGGGTTGCTTTTTCTTCAAGATTGTTAAAAACTTAAACTTTATTTCGTTAATTTAATTATTTCTTAATTAAGTCTATAAATCAATTTACTTTTCAATGTTTAGTAGCTTTGAATGAATCGTTGCTAGCACTTTCCTATGATTCCCTATGGATTCGACACCCTGCTTACCCTTTGTTATTAAGGGTGATTAGATACTCTTTAAAATATATTTTGACCGACCACACGACATCGATCACCAACACACCTCGATCATCAGTTTAAGCCCTCCATCTTCCATAAAGGGAAACTTGTAGCCCCTCACAAAAATAAAAAGTAATAAAGTTAGCATTTAGTCTTTAGATGTGCCTTTAGTACTACGTGTGCATTTTGTTTGTAAGTGTATCTTTAGTCTTATGTGTGTCCTTAGCTTAAGCTACTTCGTCATACGGATTTTGATGCATTTTTATCTTATCGATCTTCTCATACTAATAACCTATGTTATTATACATGATTCTCTTCCTAGTATGTTTCTTGTATTAGAAAGTAGTTTTTCTATGTTCAGAGGTTGATTGAACCACTGAGAATTAAATGTCCTAATCAACTTAAGCTAGTAAGGGTAAGTAGGATATCGAACAACGAATAATTAATAGAGAATATTGTTGACCGCATAACAGATAAAAATATGCATAAAAATTAAAATTAAATGTTGATTGGATTTTATGATTAAAAAACTAAAAGAAAACAAATTAAACGTGATTTAAGAGAAAGGATCACACCTGAATTGCAAGTTTGTAAAGTGAATTGTTGACATAAGTTTACCTATAGAAAACCACATATACATGGTTTGTTGCATTACTTGATTTGACAAATAATCCAAAAGCTGATTATCATGTTATGATAAATCATAATTTCAAACTTTTCACAACTAGTTTTATACCTTTAAGATTTCCGATTTGAAAAATATAAAAATAATACAAATTATTACTAACTAAAACCAAAAACTAATGGAAATCCGGTGACTATAAAATGTAAAACCATTTAATCAAACAAGTGAAAATGTAAATCAATGTAACCAAAAGATTAAATCTAATCCACATTCAAAGTCCGGTAAATATTGGTTGAACGATCTATCTTTATAAACCCTACACCGAGGAATGATAGTGGATGATTTAGCCTTGCATCTTCAGTTATATGTCTTCAATCTGGAATCTGAGCATAAAAATAATCAGTAGGATGACAATTGGAATGTCTTCGATGGTGGAAAATCGCTCAAAATGTTGTCTCGTTTGCTCCAAGGAAGTATACTTCAGTTATCTAGTGTTAGACCTAAAATAAGGTTGACTTGCTTATTTAATTGTTGAAACTCGCCTATGCGTCATAACCTATGACCTGTAGGTCATAAGCTAACTATGACCCGTCTAATGTTAGACAATCATCTCCTCTATCTTACGGCCTTCCCTTACGCCCTTCAACACCGGCCATAAGTTACAGCGAATAGGCTATAGCTTACGCCCCCCCCCCCCAACTTCCATCATTTACTTCTTTTTCAATCCACGTTACAGCCACATCCATTTCATCCTTCATCTAACTTCCAAATTATCTCGTTTATGCTCCAATAACCTGCAATTCAAACATATAGCAAACTCAATGTGTTTGATGACAAACGTAAGCTAAAATCACGGTTTTAGACATTTATATAACGTGTAAATTACTCACGCATCACAGGTCTCGCTAGAAACACACTCTTTATATCATCCTTTCTTAGACTCTAATATATGAGTAACATTGTATTAGGTATGCTTATTTTTTTATTAAATGCTCTAATCAAATGGGGAGTTAAAGCTATATAGGGGTCCAAAAGTTTTCTTTTGGACTCTAGTTGATCAAACATAAGACATTTAAGCAAAAACTAAAAATAATAATAAAGTATTATTAACCCCAGGGCCCAGTGACTTGATTTCCTTCAACTCAAGTCAAAATGTTTGGTTTAAACAAAATACAAGAACATGTGTTTCTTTCCTATTTTGGACATTTAACTTAACAACCTCTAAGCTCTTCCCATCTTTAGTGGTTTATTTTCCCCCATAATTTTCTCATTCATTTCTCATCTTACATCCATTCTCCATTCTTACTTCCTTTCTTCTCATTTTCTGAAAACAAACCAAAATATTTCTCACTTTTATGGTAAGAAACTAAACCTGAAACACAATGAAAGGGGTTGATCTTGAGAGCGTAGAGATCGACCCGATCGATGGGAAATCCCGAGCCAGGGATGATGGGCGTAAGCCTGGCGGGTTGTTACCCGCGCTAAGCCGGACCTCTAGCAAGGCAACGTCGTCGTCTGTTCCGAAGAGACCTCCCCTTCCGGGTGGAGGGACGCCTAACATGGGTCGAACAACGTCAACCGCAGCCAAAGGGCTAAATAGCTTGCGGTTTCTTGATCGAACCGTAACAGGAAAAGAAGGAGATGCATGGAGGTTGGTTGAGAAACGTTTTAATCAATTTGCTGTTGGTGGGAAGCTACCTAAAGATAAATTTGGAATATGCCTTGGTTAGAACTTGAGATTATTTTGAATATATGTAATGCAGGTTGTATATGTATATATATAACTTCTTTATGATGATCAAATGTTTCGTTTATGATCGTAGGAATGGGAGATAGCATCGAATTTGCAGGGGAATTGTGCGATACCATGGCGAGGCGTAGGAATATAGACGTTGAAGACGGGCTAACTAAAGAACAAGTTAGAGAATTTGGGAAGAGATGACAAAGAAAGACCTTGATGCTCGGCTTAGTATCTTTTTCGACATGTAAATTCATTTGCGAGTTTCTTCAACTGCTTTTGCTTATGAAAAATTTAAACTAGAATCAGCATCACCAAGTTAAGGATTTTAAATTTTAATTGATTTTATGTCAGGTGTGACAAGAATGGAGACGGTATATTATCCGAGGGAGAGGTGAAAGAGGTAAGAAATTAATAAAAGGACATTTTTCGTCTTCTCATTGCTACATGCGTTTCAAACTCGTGCTGAGTTTTCTTGTCGTTAGGTGCTTATAATGAGCGCTTCAGCGAACAAGCTTTCGAATTTCAAGAACCAAGCCGGGACATATGCAGCGCTGATCATGGACGAGCTAGACCCTGACCATCGCGGTTACATCGAGGTTATATTAAAACAGACCATTTTTGACATATTTGGAGCATTGTTCTGATCTTCAGTATTATATAATTACTAGAAGATACACATTCAAACAAAACAACCCCTTCATCTTGTCACGTACCATTTTTCTAAACTTTGCTATTGGGACAGATGTGGCAACTCGAAATCCTGCTAACAGGCATGGTATTGAAGGATAACGGTAAGGCAAACCCGACATCAGAGAATACTAAAAAGAATCAAGATACGACGAATCTAGCAATGTCTATGATCCCACAAAAGTATCGCAATCCAACTAGAAGATGCATTAATGAAGGGTTAGAATTTATACAAGATAACTGGAAAAGATTTTGGGTAGTAACAATATTCCTAATGCTTAACTTCTCACTCTTTGAGTGGAAATTCCTTCAGTATACCAAACTGCCAACGTTCGAAGTAATGGGATATTGCGTATGCTTAGCCAAGGCTGCGGGTGAGACCCTAAAGCTTAACATGGCTCTAATTCTCCTTCCGGTTTGTAGAAAAACACTCACGGGCTTACGAGAGACATGGTTGGGCAAACTTTTACCATTTGATGATAACATAAACTTCCATAAGCTTATCTCAGTCGCCATTGTGATTGGGACTATTATTCATACTGTTGCACACATGGGTTGTAATTTCATAAGGATTAGCACTTGCCCACCAGACACTTTCCAACGTGTGTATGGAAATTTGCTTGCGGCGCAGCCATCATACAAGGATATGATGCTAACAATCCCAGGTGTTACGGGTGTAATCATGGATATAATGATGTTCTTCTGTTTTCTACTCGCGACACATGCTTTTAGGAGAAATGTTATAAATTTACCATGGCCTTTTAACAATTTAGCCGGTTTTACTTCCTTTTGGTATGCACATCATCTACTGATTATCGTTTACATCTTGTTGATCATCCATGGTTACTTCCTCGTTTTCGCCACTTTCTGGTATAGGAAAACAGTAAGTCAATTTTCAACTGATAACAACAGTTTACATATGATCTCTATGGTTTGAGTTTTGAACTATGGAAACTTAATTACCTTGCAGACATGGATGTATCTTGTGATCCCAATGTTGTGTTATGCAACTGAGAGAGTTTTTACAGCCTCTGATCATAACCATCGGGTTAATATCGTTAAGGTGACCATCAATGCTTCTGTTTATTTTCTTTTATTTTTTATCACAACCTATGGTGTGATCTGTTGTGTATACCTCTTTGTAGGCTATTATATACACTGGAAACGTGCTAGCGCTCTATATGAGCAAACCTAATGGATTCAAGTACAGGAGCGGAATGTACCTTTTGTTAAATGTCCAAATATATCTGGTTTTGAATGGTAAAAATCTCTTCGATTCAGTACAATAGCGAAATGTACCTTTTTATTATCTAGATTGTCTGGATTGATCATTTTATATTTATCCATGAATGTTTATTGCAGGCATCCGTTCTCCATAACTTCTGCACCTGGAGACGATTACTTAAGTGTACATATTCGTACTTTAGGGGACTGGACAACAGCCCTTAAAAATGAATTTGCAAAGGTAAAAAAGAGCAGATTCTAGGCTAAATACACCAAATTTTGAAACATTACAAGTCAATGCTTATCGTTAACCCCTTTTTACTGTTAATCTAGCTAATTCTAAAACACAGAAATGCAGGCTTGTGAGCCTCCACCACAAAAACCTCAAATTGGTGCTTCTGCTTCAAGAGCTGTAAAAGGGAATCTTGTCCGATTAGAAACTAAAGCGAACGTAAATGTTTCTGTGGAGGAAGCACAATCGATGTAAGCATGTAAAAAAGCCTCATATATCCTGTTTTTAGTATTTTCTTTTCAATTTATGATCATGGTGTGCACCTTCTTCTTCTAGATACCCTAAAATAATCATCAAAGGACCATACGGAGCACCGGCTCAAGATTACAGGAAATATGACATCCTATTGCTTATTGGTTTGGGTATAGGAGCAACCCCTTTCATAAGCATTTTGAAAGATCTTCTAAACCACCAAAAGGAAGCAGTAAGTTGTATAGACTTTATACCATTTTACCTTATAAAAGTGAGGGTATATATGCTAATCATTTCTCATAGGGTTTTGATGGAAAAGTCCCGGATCGAGCCTACTTCTACTGGGTGACTAGGGAACAAGGGTCGTTTGAATGGTTCAAAGGAGTCATGGATGATATTGCGGAGTATGATAAAAATGTAGGTTGTAGTTAACATGACTAATGCATGCTTTTCATATGTTTAAGGTAAAACTTGTGTTCAAATGGGGATTTGGATGTGATTTTCAGAACATAATAGAAATGCATACCTACTTGACATGTGTTCATGAAGAAGGTGATGCAAGGTCCGCGCTCATTGCCATGGTGCAGTCTCTGCAACATGCCAAAAACGGAGTTGATGTTGTCTCGCAAAGTCGCGTATGTTTTCTTGAAACTTTTATTTTGTATAGTTCCTTCTTCCCAATCTTTGAATTTTGATTCTAGTGAAAAAAAAAAACATAACAGATAAGAACACATTTCTCAAGGCCTAATTGGAAGAGGGTATTCTCCACTTTGGCAACCAACCATGATTCTGCTAGAGTTGGTAAACACCTTGTTTCAATATTTGATATGTACTTTATGTTCTTATAATCTGTTATTGTATTATTTCACTGGATACCTTTTGATCGTGGATGATTAATAGGTGTGTTCTATTGTGGGAGCCAAACGCTTGTCAAATCGCTAGAAAGTATCGCCAAAGAATTTACAGTAGAAACCTCAACTCGCTTTGAATTCCACAAGGAGAATTTTTAATAAACAAATGTACATAAGAGTTTTGGTTACGAGAAAACCAACTTGTACATCTAACTAAAGGTCCTTCGTTAGCTTTTGGAATCTTGATCGAAGTTAAAAGGCTTGTGGTATCGGAGGCGTTTGTATTTTGTATGTTCATATATATGATCAATTAATATCTGCAATAGGATTATTTGTCTTGATAGAAAAGGATTGTTTGCATACTTTAGCAATGTATTATCACAATGTTCATCAATTGTTTCCTCCTTGAAAGGCAAAATGTATCAACATAACATCAACTCAAACTAGCATAATTTTGGAAGAATTTGTTCCGGGAAAGTATATTGTTGGTTTATTTTTAGTCACGGTAGCCTACAACTTGTTAAAATTTATTGAATGCATAATTAACATATGCTTACATAGCCAATCTTCTAACGGCTAGTTATTCTTTGAAATAATATCAACACCTCCCGCTAATTCAAAGAGTTGTGACTCGATCCTAGCCTTGCACATATATAAGTAACTAAGTAACTGAATAGTTCGGCCCTCACTTGCTTTCGTGTATATGTCAGCAACCTGCTCTTATGTATAACATGATTTCAACTTGATCTGCTTACCTTCAACCAAGTTTCTAATAAAGTAAAAAACTTGTAGTTGCTTCTTGTTGCTCTTGAAACAATTCATGACATGGCCCGGCTCTCATGTTCATCGGCCCATCAGTCACCACACCCGTCAACGTTCTCGCCAGCCTCTAGAGGTGCAATGGCGAATCCATCACTATGCCTGCGAGCGGTGCTACGTGCATGATACACGTGCGTCATGTTGGGCACAATCAGAACAAAGACATAAACATAAACTCATAGAGGCATCGATTTTTGAGGAAGATTGCCCTGAGTTTTTATGTGTTATTAAACTGAAAACCACATCTTAAACTTTATACAATGACATGTTTTGCTAATCCTAACCTTAATTACTAAAAAATCTTAGTTGATATATTAGCTGGAATGACATCCAATTCACAAGAAGGAGAAGAAGAAAAAAATAAATAAATTAAAATTAATAAATAAAACCATAACACTTGTCACACCCCAACCTTGACGGCGGAAACGTCGAGGTGTGAGGGTTAAGATTGTTCACAACCACATAACGCTATGTTAAAATGTAAAATGCCATTAATCAATTGTTTCAACATCACATACATCAAGTCTCATGAATAGTAGAACAAACAAAAATAGAAATCCAATTGTTTTTCTTATTAAGTCTAGGTCCATGTCCTAGGTTTGAGCATTTCTTCAATCATCATTAAGCTTGCACATTACCTGAAATGTTGAAAATAAAGTCAACTAACGAGTTGGTGAGTTCTCATGGTTTTATATAATAAGTATACAAAAATGTGGCAATCTAGTCAATGGTCACAAGATAGTAAGTATATAGAACATGCATAGTTACAATCAAACCTCGACTGATTAATATGAATAAGCATGATTAGCTAAGTGTATTTGGTTCCCTAGTGCACAAGCATACGGCTCCTAGGAGCCGGCAATCCCTCGGCTTTAGTACCAAATAGGCTTGTCAGGCCCAAAGATCTAAGACTTCGCCAGGCTAGCAATAGTTAATGATTGCACACGTATCTCACATCTCATATAATACTTAACATATTCAAACAACCACGACTATGTAAAGAATTGCACGTGTGTATTAAGTATCAACGCGTGTATGTGTAAGTTTGTATAAACAACATGTTTCACCCCGAAAGGTGTGAAATAAACGTAAAGCGGGGCATAAGAACTCTCGTGTTTATAAAGGAGACTTGCAGATGTAATAAGAATAACCACGAATAAGATTTCCAACACAAACGTCACAAGTCACCTAATTAAGAATAAGGTAACGCGTTATAATTTGTTTGACGATTAATTATGTTTTAGGGTTGTAGGTCTAATAGGATTTATTAATTACTCGTATTCATTACATGTTAATAATGTGATCGGTTTAATAGAACGAATGGATTTTCATACTTGGTATAATTAATTGTTTGCGGGTAAGAGAAAGAATAAATAAAACTTGATTTAATTATACGTTAAACCGATTATAAAAATTGTATATATAATTAGAATACGAGATTTAACTATTAACATGAACTATATATATATTTTTTATATAGTAATATTAGCTAAACAATTTAATTATTTAAAATATATATATACATATACAAGTATTATATTTACACATTTCTTTTGTATTTTTAGAATTACAACGATATATTTTATAAATACAAAAGTATTTTATAAAAATTTAATTTAGCCTTAAAACAAATAAACAAAAGTTAAAAAAAAGTTTCTGCATTTTATAAATAATTTTAGAAATTTTTTAGAATTTTAAAAAAATGAAATAATAAAAAGAAAAAGAAGAAAGAAGGGAAAATCAGAAAATAAAAAGGAAAAAGGAAAAGGGGGGCTGCCCGGGTCGAACCCGGGACCTCCTTTTCAATAGAGAGCTCAGGGACCAGTGAATCAGGACCAAGGCCTTGGTTTTCCTTTGGTTTATTTTGAATTTAAACCTGGTCGCCCTGATTTCCCCCAATTCCTATGAACCCTAGGTTCATTCGATCTGCAATTGACCCTCGATTCAATATTAAACACTCGAATCATCATAGGGCTTTTGTTCATCGACCAAAAACGAGTAGAAAACAGGTTCCAATTACCTGATTGATGGGGTGTAGATAGGGTTTCGAGTTCGAGTTCGATTCGGATGTTCTTGAGATTGGGGTTTGTGATCGAGAGGTTTTATTGTGCAATTGAGGGTTCAGGGAGTTTAGGAACTCCAAATGAATCAAACGCCCATTATTTATAAGCTTGATTTCATGGTTTCGGGCTTAACCCGTTTGAATTTGAAAACGCGTTTATGTTTACCAAATTTGTGAGATTCGGGTTGTTATGATGCGTAATTGATGGATTGATTAATTTGTTAAACCGGGTAGTATCTTTAGGAATGATTTGATTTGATTCAATTTGTGAATTGGCAAGGTTTGATTTCGAATTTTGTTAAAGTTAGACACGACTTCGTTTTGGAAGTTGGAACGAGCGGGAACTCAATTTTGAGTTGGGTTCGAGTTCGAGACCAGGGCCGAGAGTGTTGGGCGGTTTAATTGGGTCCAGTGGTGTTTAAAATGGTGGTTGATAACTCACGGAGCTCGGCCGGAGCTCCGGCCTTGGTTCACCGGGATTACGGGAGAGAGAAGAGGGTGGGGTTTGGGTTTTTTGAGTTTTTACACAAATGGTCCCTCATCTTTAAATCTTTATAACTTTATGCTAAAAACCTTAATTTAAAGTTTGTAAAATGGCATTAGAACCTCCTCATCTTTTTAAACTTTAATTATTCAAGTTTTATTTTTATTATTATTATATTGTTATATTATTATATTATTATTACTTATTATTATTATTATTATTATGTTATTATTACTAACATTATTCTTTTGTTATTGTTATTACCATTATTATTATTAATTAAAATTTGGTTTACTAACGTTTACATTAAAGACAAATCAAGAGATAAGTATGGAAATCCATAAGTTTTATAATTGACATGAATAGTCCTTACATGAACAAACGATGGTAACTTTACATTAACGGGAAAATATGAGATGTTACAACACTTTAAATAGAACTAAATCAAAACCAACAAACATACTAAATAAAATAAGGGTGAGGTTATTTTACAAAGTGTATTTTGCTACAAAGTGTGAGAAGACACAATTAATGAGGCTAAAAAAGTCATAAAAATTAATATCTCACAATCAAAATCGAATTTTAAAAAAGTACTTCGGAGCCTCTGTTCCTCTCGATTTCCTCTTTCAGAAAAAAAAAAAAAAAATATTTTTTCATTGTGTCTTTATATGACACAATGACGTCATTGTGTCTTTTATATTGAAACAATGACGTCATTGTGTCTTTCATAATGACACAATGAAGTCATTGTATCTTTCATAAATGACACAATAAAAATCGTTAATTTTTTTAATTTTTTTATTTTTTCGTTTATTTTTTTTCTTAGTGATGACGACTAGGGGAACAAAAGCTTCGAATTACTTTTTTAAAATTCGATTTAGATTGTGAGATATAATTTTGTTGTGTCTTTTTTTTGACTCATTGTGTTTTCTCACACTTTGTAGCAAAAATACACTTTGTAACCTAAGTTTTAAAGACTCGATACTTACTTAATATTTACCTTAACAAATTCTTTTACATAACGAATTCCACTCTCTTGGTTCATGTGTATACACATACCCTTAAACATCTAATCCACACCAGAAAAAAAAAGTAAACTCAATACCTTAAATAAATCTAGATCAATTATCAATAAACATACTAAATAAAGTAAGCCTATCTTTAGACTTTGCAATAGTATTCTAATATTTATCTTCGCTATGTACACCAATTCCACTCCCTTTTTTTGGTTCACCTATGTAAACCATTAAAATCAAGATAAATATTTAACACGTCAAAGCAGGGAGATAGTCCTCTCGCCGGTGAGATGACCTCTCGGCGTCCATCAAGGGGGACTTTCGGTAGTGATACCTAGAGGTGGCAAAAAAATTCAAATATGTGATTTTGAGTCATAATGGGTGTTTTAAAATAAAGATGGGTTAGAATGAATTAAATAAAAAACACAAATAGGTCAAGATGGGTTAAAAGCCTTTTGAAAAAAAAGAAACATAGGTCAAGACTGGTTTTCAAAATTAGATCTACAAATCTAAGTCAATGTTTCTTTCACTCAAATTGATCGCCTCCGTCGCACAAGACACCCACCGTAACACCACCACCACACCACCGCATCACCACCGGTCCACCACACCACCAATACACATACAACCTCCCACCTCCGTCGAGTTTCATCGCGCATCACCACGGTCCGCCGCGTCGCCACGGGTCCGCCGCGTCGCCACGGGTCCGTCGCGTCGCCACGGGTCCGCCGCGTCGCCCCGGGTCCGCCGCGTCGCCCCGGGTCCGCCGCGTCGCCCTGGGTCCGTATACGCATCTATCTATATGTGTTGTTGGATTGTAGATGCATCTATCTATTATAGATGAAGTCTTATATGTATTTCTTTGAGCTCGTATATGCATTTATCTATATGTGTTTTTGGATTGTAAAAACTAGTAAAATAGTGATGACTTTTTTAAAAATGATCCATCCTGATCCGAACCATCATGATCCAAACCCATATTGACTCAAACCCATCCTGATCTTTTTTGTAAATGACCCATCCTAACCCAGACCCATCCTAACCCAAACTCATCCTGACCCAAATCCATCCTAACCTAACAACCAACTCAATCCAACCCACCTATTTTACCACCCCCTGTTGCTCCTATATACCCATTGTGCATACCATCATTATATAAAAAGAGACAAGAATTAAATTCGAATTATCTTTCAAGCCACACAATCTTCGATTGAAACACCTTTAATCCACACAATCAATTAGAACAAGGATCCAAATAACTTTCTAAGTTACGAGCTAACCCCAAATATACACATACACATTTGCACAACCCTAATTCACAATTCCAAGTCCCAAACATACTAGTCATAACACGGATCTTGATCATAGAACATACACAATAATCAAATTCACAACGATCAAATATATAATAACTAAGTTTGACACGTTATATTTATTAATAAGACTTCTTTATTAATTGAAACATGTTATTTTTGTTTAGAGGAAATTAGCAATATTTTTATTTTATTTTGAATAAAACTTAGATATCACCATCGATAACGGATTGGTCTCATGGTGATCTTTAGGCTATGAAAAAGTTGTGATCAGCGGATATCATTGATTGTTGATCCTCTGTTAATATCTTTACCCACGCCTCTTTTCCCCACCGGCCTCGGTGACTGCTAACATCTTCTCCGAAGGATTACCTAGCTCTATCCACAGATGAAAGTCCTCTTAATTATTTCTCGTGTACTTTTTGATAATAGTTTATATTTCATCATAAATCGACCTAGGTAAATTTTTCATGCTACCGCATTCCTAAATTCACCTCTAAATCCTACATATTTGCAAAATTTGGTTCTTATTTTTTATACAAGTGAATCTACTAGTCTGAATCTTCCATGTATGAATCTAGTATATATCCATGTCTTTATGCAAGGGTTATCATCCATCACTATCTTCTATCTATTATATATAGACATCAAACAAGAACCAAGGAACAATATATTAGTCATACTTTGTTGAATCATTAATTTAAGACGTTAGAATCCATGGTGCAAACTCTAATTAATCCACTTAATGTCAATCCAAAAGATTCTACTTCTTATTAATTACAGTGATGGAGGTACCGCCTATACAGGTTCTACAAATAATATAACATCAATATATCTATACCTCTATGGATATAACAAGGTAATTTGTTTATGCTAAATGATAAAAATAGCAATATATTACACCAAAAACCAAGACTATATATTTATCATCTACCAAATATAGACTGCAAATATAGTAATATATGATCTGCTATATAAGCAATAAAATTAGTGTTGATCTCCATAGGTACTTAAACATAAAGCATGATGTTTTATACTGTTTTCATGGCCACAATCTTTATGCTCCTAGTATCATCTTGCAGTGGTAAGTTTGGTTCACATCATGTTGCTTGTATGATTATTAGTTATTAGTGTTTATGGAACTAACCATCGCATCTGTTACTTTGTACAGCTGCTAATTCGCATCTTTTCCGCGAGTACATTGGTGCTGAATCTAAGACGGTTAAGTTATCTGATGTACCAGTGAACTCTAAAGTTGAAGTCCATTTCATCTTAGCATTCGCGATTGATTACACCTCGGATACTCACCCAAAACCCACCGATGGCAAGTTTAATGTATTCTGGGAAACTAGCCATTTGGGTCCATTAGATATAGCTGCGGCTAAAGCCAAGAACGTGAATGTCAAAGTGGCGGTTAGCTTGGGTGGGGATAGTGTTGGTAATGATAAAACAAGGTTTTTTTTTCACCTAAATCCATCAACTCATGGGTTCAAAACGCGGTTAATTCATTAACTAGCATGATCAAGCAGTACAATTTGGATGGCATCGACATTGATTATGAACACTTTAGATCGAATAAGAAAACTTTTGTCAAATGCATAGGGCAACTTATAACAATTCTAAAGGAAAAAAGAATCATCAAGTTTGCTTCTATCGCCCCCTTTGAAGACGGCGGGCCTGTTCAAAGTAATTATATGGCTTTATGGAAGAAATATGGACATGTTATCGATTATGTTAATTTCCAGTTTTACGCTTATGATAAACTGAGTGTTTCACAGTTTATAAAACTTTAATCGTCAACAAGCTTCAAGTTACGCAGGGAGTCAGCTTCTAGCGAGTTTCATAAGTAAAGGTGGCTTAGGTTTGCCTCCTAATGATGGATTTTTGAGGCCTGCAAACAGTTGAAGACACAAGGTAAGCTTGGAGGCATATTTGTGTGGTGTGCAGATGAATCTAAAGATTTCGGTTTCATATATGAGAAGAAGTCCCAGGCCTTATTGGCTGCATGATCATGATCAACATCCTTCTTTCATCATGGGCATAATATGTTTTACGACTTATGCCCGTAGTCTCCTTTCTTCTTGCTTCCAAATTGAAAATAAGATACTATTGATCAAATGTTCAAGTCATTTGAGTGTAAAATTAATAAAACTGTGTATCAAATGATCATCCATCTATAGATCATGTTGGCTTATCATGTTTGACTTATTATCCACCTTGGTCCACTTTTACTAAATTGTTTCTACTATGATCAATCGAATAAGAAAAAGTCGGATTGAAAGGTCGAGACAGCATAGGACAAACAAAACCAATGTCGTCGTTTGTATTCTTGTGCAGATCTGTAGGACAAAAGATGGTGCCGTTATTCTATTGTGCAAATCAATAGGACAAAACAGTTTTTGTGGTTATACTGTTCGACTCTGACTATATGGTGTTCGGTTTCAAGGCGGCAGCTATGGCCTATGAACAAGATTTAAACAAACAACTCATTAACATCTATAAAATGCATGATAGAATTTACAACAGATTTTTAACTTATTTTTAATTGCAGGAACTAATTATTAAACATACTAACAGTTGAAGCACACTTACCTAACATTAATGTGACGGCATCCTAAACAATTTTCCAGAAATCCATGCTAATATAACTTCTATTCCCTGTCTTCATGTTCTAACCTTTCAAGACGTCAAAACCACCTGCTCTTGATCACAATTGGATCCTCTAAGCTCTTCATCGTTCTGTTCACTCTACAAGCTCTTTCAGCCAGGGAATTAACACAAGCCACAAATCATTCTATCAACTGTATTACATAGAGTATATTGTATGTTGTCACATCAAATAAAATGTTTTTGACGAGGAAGGCATGCCCTCATCCAATCATCCCTAGATCCTACCAATAATTCTTGCTATGAGTGAGATATTACTGAGTATGTTTGTTTACTGCGTCAAAATCAGACCTATTTCACATATACAATGCAGCAGAATCTATTTCAGATGTACCCATCAAACCAAATGTTTCCCACTAAATACTTGCATTTGCACATGATTATATCACATCATCTTCTCCCACCCCAATAGATGGAAAAATAATTGTGTTCGGGGATACAGATAATCTCAGGTCATTTTATTCGCTCACTAAGCAGATCATGATACTTGACCCGTAAACCACAGTTTAGTTCATACCGATTACAAATTGCAGTTACCGATTACAAATTGCAGCAGTTTAGTTCATACAAACAACCATTTACCTCGAGTAAAGCCATCAGCTATCAGCGGTGCATGAATTCAAAAACCATTTTTTACACCTTCAACAAAACCCATTTTTTAGGGTTATAGTTCAATCTAAACAACCTCGAGTAAAATATATAAAAAGCTCATAAAATCTTCCCAAAGAAAGCTATCAATTACTAATCTCGCTGATAGATTGCACCATCCAAAACCCTGAAAATCTCTAATCTCAAATTCAAAACTAACAAGTAATAATAACAATGCAGTTACCCAGAAACAAACAATCATCCATTAACACCACTCATAAATACAATTCAAAATACGCAACTGATTAAACTAAAACCTCAATACCAGTAAAGTTTCGAATCAAAACCCTAACACCGAATCCGTAGAGTGTACGGCCCTGTCTCTTGAGCGCATAAACAACATCCATAGCAGTAACAGTCTTCCTCCGAGCATGCTCAGTGTAAGTCACAGCATCTCTGATCACATTCTCTAGAAGATCTTGAGAACCCCACGGTTTCCTCATAGATCAACCCACTGATACGCTTCACACCCTCTACGAGCTAAACGACGGATCGCAGGCTTCGTGATCCCCTGAATGTTATCTCGAAGAACCTTACGATGACGCTTTGCTCCGCCTTTCCTAGCCCCTTTTCCTCCCTTACCACGACCCGACATTATCGATTTTCTTCAAATCTGTAACAACAAATCGGATCTAATTAGGGTTTTAGATATAACAAACCTGAAGCAAATCACGTAAATGAAATGAATTCAAAATAGATTGTAGAAATATTGATTGAAGTTGTTGGAGGAATTGAATTGTACCTTGAATTTGTGTGAAGTTGAATAGAGGAAGATGGAGTGAATGGTGATGGAATGAAGAAATGAGGTTTTGTGTGTATATATAGGGGTGAGTGGTAGTGTGAGGTCGTGAATGTGTTTTTTTGAAGCATTGGTGGCCGTGATGGACGATAATGGACGATCGAGATGACGAGAGTAGTCACGAGGATTGATGACGTGGCATGTAGTGTTTTGAAGGAGAGTGAAGTGAAAAAAGGGGCGTGGTTTTTGTGGGAAACATAGGCGGGATGATTTCTTTTTATTTTTGGTGTTTAAAATCTCATAAAAATCAATGAATGTATGAAGTTCAAGTGTATTTGTAAGAAAGAAAATGGGTGTTTTTAGGTGCGTTAAGAGGTTTTGTCATCTAATGTGATTTTCTCTTGAAGATGATCTTAAATTTCGTACTTAAGTAATGGAGATGTTGTTAGTGATCTAATTAGTCATTCAAAAAAAATTGTTTATCTAGAGCACCTTTGTTTTGCGGACGCTAATATACAATATAACCACTCGTTATGCATGCAAATTTCTCGAAACATCAGAAGATTCTCGGTCAGCTTTATTACATGATATGAGATTTTTTGTTATGCACGTCAAGTGTTTGTATGATGTAAGATATAATAAAAGCTCACTGTATAAATCTTTAATATATTTTCTTATTTCTTCATTCATTACTTTATTATTTTTCATATGTTATTAGTAATTTTATTTAAAAAAAATATTATTGTCATGTTATATGGCAACTATCTAAAGTTATTAAACAGAGATCTACTTGCAATTAGTTACTAGAATTAAAATCACACCCTTGTAGTTGATATTAATACTGAAAACTAGATTGCATTTTTTCACTTATTTACATTATTTATCATTATGTTTGTCGAATCTAACTATAATCTATACTATCTTAATATTGATTTGAGAATGGCACCAAGGTATTTCACATAAATCTCTAAATTTTAAGAGATGTACATCTCTTAAAGCATAACTTACATCTAAAGCACCAAGCACCAAGGGCAATCAAGGTTTCGACACCCACGCTTTCTTTCTTTCGGAGAGAGATGCTTTCTTTCGCAGAGAGTGTTTGTACATCAGAGACCAAGCTTTCGGAGAAGATCAGAGACTCACGCTTCCGGATGGGTTTTGACACCATGCTTTGGCACAACTCAGTGTTGCTTTCGGAGATCAGAGACTCAGACTTGCTTTCTTTCGGCTCAACAAGGTCCATCAGACTTTCTTTCGGCATAGTTGCTTTCGTAGAGTTTCAGAGTTGCTTTCGGCTGAAAGGTAACATCACCATCACCTCCTCAAATTCAATTCCTCAAACCCTACATAAAGTCACAACATCCGGATTTGTAGTTGTTCATATCTGGTGCTATTCATCCGCGGTTTATAGTTCTTCACTTTGAAGGTTGAGGATTTCAAATTGAGTGAGTGCTGCTCTTCTCTTCCTATTCATTACCAATTTAGTGTTCATGTATGTGATTAGTAGAAGATGAAGTTAATGTTGCAAATTTGGGGGTGTTTGCAAATTTGGGGTTGTTCATACCGAGAGAGAGCTTATTGTACGTTAGTTTTTTGTTTATGTTACAAATTTGGGTGTGGTCCATGATTTGCTAGTGAAATTGGGGTGTTGTCCATGAATCTGTAGTTTAATATCTTTCATTTCTTTTCTGTTTATTGGCTTTCCAGATCCAAAGTGGAACAATTTAGGTCCAGTGGACACATGTCTCATTAGCTGAAACTCAGTGGACAATAAATTGGGTTAGAAGGTATGTATAGAGTATTAATATGTCCATCAGTCTATTAGATATGTTCATAAGTTCACTTGCTCATGATTTTCTTAAAAAAACACTTACCATTTATAAAAGAAATGTGTGTTCATGATTTAGTGTGAACATGAGCTTGGATCTTAGGATTCATATTGATGATAACAAGAATTCAATGATTAGGTGCTAAATATAATAAATAATGATGATGATGAACGTGAAGAACACATACAATGATGATTAATGCTTGATGTTATTGATGTAATTGTTGAAGTCATCATTCATAAGAATGATGATATGATGTTGAATTCATCATCCATGAGGGATGATATATTTATTGTTGGTGAGAAACCCTAATTCACCCTAACATGTGGTGAATTAGTCAGCCTTACAAGGATGACATATGTTACAATATAACTAATCTAGAGATTACAATAATTACAAATAAACCCTAGACTAATATTTTGTTGCTATTATTCTTCAAAACTTCAACTTCAACAAACTTGAAATCTTCAATTTCTTCTAAGGTAGAATTCCCAACAATACTCCCCCTAAATTGTAGATTTCCAATGTGAGTTGAAGCTTGATCTTGTTCTTGTGGATAGTTGTTCAATGCTAAGAATGTTGTTATTGATGCGGAAGCGTGTCTTCAAAGCTTAGAACAACTATATTTGTAACTTGATGTTTACTATTGTTTTTATTGATGAGAGCCCGAATAAAGCCTAATTTTTGTTTTGTTGTACATAAGTCCATCTTCCACACTTGAGCCCATGTTCAATTGTTGTTTTTGATGTAGGAGGCCCTTAATTAAATCCGACACACCTTTTCTTGTTTTGTGTATAAGCCCAAATAAGTAAATCCGAGCCCACCTTTTCTTGTTTTTATGTTTGTGGCCCAACAATTAAGTCAGTCCACCTATTCTTGTTTAATGACAAGTCAACGAAACAAACTCAAAGTTCACAAGCCCATTTGCAACACTAGGTTGCAAACCTTGTTTATCCCAGAAAACCCTAATTAGGGCAGCCTAATTTGGCATCCCTAATCACAAATCGGCAGCCCTAATCAAGGGAGCTGCTCACGGCAGCCTTCAAGTTTCGGCATCCTCCATTGGGCGCATCTTAGATGCACAAGTGCAGCTTTATTTCGATTGCAAAGGACCCGTATTGATTATATCCAGCCCTAATGTGACAACCCTAATTGGGCAGCCCTTTAGTCGCATGATACACATGTAGCAGCCAATTTTGACAGCCACCTTGGGCCGTTACAAAGCTGCCGATTATTTGCAGCCACAATTGATCGATCCATGTATTGTCGGCAACCACGATTTGATCGATCCATGTTTGTTGAGATGATTGTTGATTAGATGGACCGCAAATATTGATGTTGATTTCGCAGCCCTACACACTCATTGTTGATTTGATTCAATCAATGATTTTAGCAACCGAATCATGAAACTCATCACAATCATATGAATCCACAACTCTAGCTCTGATACCAATTGTGTGTTCATTATTTGAGCGTGAACATGAGCTTGGATCTTAGGATTCATATTGATGATTACAAGAATTCATGATTAGGTGCTAAAATAATAATAATATGATGATGAACGTGAAGAACACTATAATGATGATAATGCTTGATGTTATTGATGTATTGTTGAAATCATCATTCATAAGAATGATGATTGATGTTGAATTCATCATCCATGAGTATGATGGATATATTGTTGTGGTGAGAAACCCTAATTCACCCTAACATGTGGTGAATTAGTCACCCCTTATAAGGATGACATATGTTACATATATACTAATCTAGAGATACATAATTACAAAATAAACCCTAGACTAATATTTGTTGCTATTGTTCTTCAAAACTTCAACTTCAACAAACTTGAAATCTTCAATTTCTTCTAAGGTTAGATTTCCCAACAAGAAATAATATGAATATAAAAAGAAACAGATGTGATTAAACAAGGCCATCAACTACTGCATACAACTCTTTTACCCTCCAACTTCTTTGGAACCTTTTACCGCCAAAAATTCACTACAACTATCTACAATATGAAAACAAGGCTTCACTATAAACATCAACATGTACACACACCTCATGTCAGTTGATGCAAAATTAGATTATGTAAACAACTTACCATGCAAGAGCATCAATGTACATAATGATGTTATGTCAATGGCTATGGTGCAACCCACTATGCTTGACCATGAGAAGATATCGAAAAAGCAGCTCTGGTTGAGTCAATGGTCATGCTGCTGTTCTCAAGGGAGCCAACTACAGCTATATGACCAGACTGTTATACCTAACTAACCAGTTGTACAGCCCACTCTACCCAAACATTTCAATGGTACTTCTCCATATTTGATTTGTTCCGTAACCATGCTCTCTAGCCTGCGAGAAACATTGTTGTTTGTTAGATTTCTATAAATGTGAAGAACTGCATTTGCTTGTGTTAGGTTTCTAGGAAGTTGACTGCAACATTGTTGTTTGACGGTTTATCTTTTGTTCCATCTTCAAGAATTCATGTTTTCTATGGGGGGAAGTGGAATGCATACCCATGGTTTTGTTTTCCATATTTGGGTAATCCTAAACTTTTGTTTTCCAAGTACCATGTTAATTTCATCTCGAGAATGCATACCCAAAGCCTTCTTAGCGCAACCCGAGCATTCTTCTTTCTTTTTTTTGTTATTTGTTAAAGAATAATAATCTATAATAATATTTTGGTTTGTTGTTATAGAAAAGAAAAAGAAAAAGATTGAAAAGTGTTGATTTGTGCAGGCATAAGTGGACTGGTACTACGAAGCCATCTTTGGATAATAGTTTGTAGAAGGGAGGGTCCGGCGAGGAAAGACGTCAAGGTACATTTCCTTTTAATCTATGAGAATAAGAATAATAATAATTAAAGCAAAGCACCAAGATATTGAATTTCTTATGTTTACAGTTGGTGCTAATCCATCAAGGTTGATGCAGCAAACAAACTGGTTAGCATTACACTGTTTGGTTTTATTATAGTTGATATATGACTCTCATTATTTAGCATTACACAGTCACATTCAAAACAACGATCCAAACTCCCTTGACCGCTCCTTTAGTAAAAGCAAAGGTAGAACGAAAATTACCTCATGGGACCTAATCGAAATCTGTAGAAGGACTTATCTCTCCCTGCAAAGTTGTAAACCAAATACATGCAAGTATACATTGAGAAAAACAATATTGTGTCTTTTACGATGATAAGTATGATATACCTCAAAAGAACCACCCTTTGTCTTTTTCTTGCTTCAAATATTCGCCCATAATATCCAATTGTATAGCCATCCCAATCAACCTAATGCATTCACTACATCAAAACTTTCTTCCAATATTTTACTTCTATTAATTCTAATAGTTTTTATTTTCTTTTATTTGTGTTGACATGTTAAAATGATTTACGTAAAATATAAGCAGGGACGTACAAAAAGATTGGCATACCACTACAATGTCTCCCGGCTTTGGCATTATACCATTTCCTCCTCGTAAGTCCTGCATATTTTAAGTTTTTAAATTTAAGAAAAGTTCAAAATGTGCCAAATTAAAAAGATAAAAATATAAAAATTATTGGAGTCCTGAGCTTGTCTCAGCATAATCAGGATATTCATCTTCGATTTTCCGTAATCCTTACCCTTTAAGGCTGGCACTGCAAATAAATTATACACTTTATTTCTATTAAAAAATAATAAACTTATGCCCCCATGACCATTGAAGCTAATCCTCATCTGTCCATAAATAGTCAGATAATCAGAAGCATTTTCCTTATACCCAAACACTAGAATCTGATGGATTCCCAAGATCTTTAGTATGACAGATATTTTGAAAGAAATTTGCTTCATAAGTTCATAATATTCCAAATGAACCCGCACAATGACAATTAAGATGTATCATAATCATAATACAGGAAAGCGCCATTCAATTCCATTTTTGACCATAGAATTTGCTACCAGTTAACTAGCACCACCACAACAGATAACATAACTATCAACCTTACACATTGCTTCAAACACAACATATACACCATCAAACACAAATTTAAATCCAAAATTAATAAAACCACAATGCAAATAACTAATTTTCACTAAACAAAAAGAAAAAGAACATTATTGTCAGCAAATTCAGATGCCACAGCAACTCCACCTCCTAAATTACTCTCCAATGTCACTGCCAATAACCCCATAGATGACACCAACCATTTTCTTCTATCAATTTTAACTGATTCATAACCACCATCTAAAACCCCTTTCATCTGCACAAGAAAAGGGTCAAAATTTTAACTGATTCATACTCAAATTGGCACCCATTTGACCAAAAGTTGGTCAAAATTATCTAATAAACTGAGAATAACTCTGCCTATTTGGGTTCAATATCAAGAATCCTTTGAACACCATCTATGGCTTTCCCTCCAGCTTGTTCAACCAAATAGCTCATTGGTGATAAAACGCTTCTTTTTAATGTGTACCTACTTGTATTTGTTGTTATCATAAACCAAATATATCATATATTTATATCTCCAGCAAGGGGAGGAGATATTTTAAATATTATGTTCTAAAAATTGGTAATTGAATTAGTTGTGACTGCTGCCTGCAGTTGTTTTACACTATTATTTATTTGGTGTAGTAACTAAGGTAGTAGTTTTAAGCTTTTCACAGTCTTAGGAAGTTAAAAAAATCTTAATCTGGGTTTGCCTCAAGCCTCCTCTAGGGTTAAAAAAATTTATGTTAGATCCAAGAACGATCAAGAACAATCCTAGGGTTCTAAATATGTATCTTATACAACTATCGCATTGCTTATAAAATATATAACGATCAAGAACAATACTAGGATTGTGTTAGATCCATATAATGTTATTGGATGAGATTGGATTTATAATTCTATTTTCTGATTTGTATTGACAGTGCAAGGTTATTGCTATTGTATTTGAGAACAGCTTGTGCAGGTAAATAATTAGTATATTACATTTTATTGTTTGTATTTCGTTAATAATTAAATTGACAGAGCACCTACTACTTGCATGTTCTACTGTGTTCTTAAAAATTTATAGAAAACTAGGTATAGGATTCCTTTTTTGTTCTTTTAAACTAGGTATAGGATTTCTTTTTTGTTCTTTTAACAATTTATAGAAAGTCATGCTTATTGCCTACATCCATTCAGTGTTGACATTTTAGGGGTAAGCTTTACAAATCATGATTTTGATTGATAGGTACCCCAAAAATATAATCGATATATTCTAAGAAATCAATTCATGAATTAGTTTTATTAGTGTACTTGGTATAATCTATATACAAACTAAAGATACTAATTGATCAAGCTCAACTAATTTCTAATTGTCATAATTATTCTTAATACCACAGTTCTTAATCTCCATAACATCACACATCTCCGAGAAAATATAATTAATTAATATTTCAATAAGTTTTATTATTTATCATAAGGTTTACTTAAAAGTACTTGGTCGAAATTTACATACAAACATAACGATAAGTAATTGCTCAAGTTCAACCAAATCTATACATGTCCAAGTATAAAATTTTAATCGTCTAATTTCTAAATATCATAGTTAGACTTGATTATCATAATTCTTAATCTTAATTAACATAACACACCACCCATAAATATTCATTAATAATAATTAATACTTCAATAAGTGTTTATATTTATAAGTTCATGAAAAAGTAAAATAAATATATACAAAAATATTAAATATGAAATATGCTTTGAAATTACAAATGGGTAAAAAAAGTTACATTACTTTTTCAGCAAAAAATAATATACCTTTCTTTGTGTAAAATTAAATCATTCAATGTTTTTACAGACAAATAAAAAAGTGGAGGTCTAATTTAAGCATGGATGTTCATTCCGTTGTTGACTCTTTTTCATCGCTCATAAATTATGGAATTGGTATACTATTCCCTTTGTTTGGGTTGAGTTCATATCAGAAGTCGTTGTTGAGAACAAATATTGGTTATATTTCTTGATCAAAACGTAAGTGATTTTTTTTCTCCTTTTCAAAATATAAAACTATTTTTTTTTATATTTACATTATGAACACTCTTTTTGTTTTTAGAGACAAAAAATTACCGCGTTTGTCCCGGAACATTTAATGGACTTTATAATAATATGGATTTGGTGGCCAATGTATTTGTACTTAGTCGTAACCAATTGAGATTTTGAAATATCAAGACTATCCGACATATGAAAAGTACATCTTGCTATGTGGTGAGGTCAAGATTGTCATCAGCGAATACACTAAACTTATTACGTTTGAAAGTCCAATTGTGAGAGGTTTTTGTCTGTATCCATTGGTTACTTCTATTCAAATTCTTAAACATGATAGAAGACACCAAAAGTTAATAATTGGTACGTTCTAAGTTTCTCGATTTATCTATTTTGATAGAAGATATATATCGTATATACCTAAATTTCTCAATAAGAACAGTTACAATCATTGTAGATGTTGTTGGACGGATTGTCATGGGTAAACGAAAAAAAGGACGATACCATTTTTTTGGTTCTTCAAGATGCGAAGTAAGTCAATGATTGCATAAAATATTTAATTCTTTTTATAATCTCGCCGTATATAAAAATAATAATCAATTTGTTTGTGATTCTAAAATTAAATAAATATGTCAGCGGTCACATAATACAGATGCTTTTATATGACTTGAAGCAGACAAATATGTTGGAACTTATCTAGCAACCGCAAGAAATTCTATAGTGTATGCATCTCGAGTGAAATTGGTTCATTTACCAGAGGGTATGTATTACCTTACCTTATAAATATATATATTTTAAAAAAATACTATTTCAAAACCTCTATGCCTTACCTAAACTTTTATGTTTTCTTTTGTTTTCAGAAAATATTTTGATTTCTACAGACTTAACAACGATTGCCTATGAACCAAACATGCCGAGGCACGTGATATTGAAAGGATTGGTCGTCCTTAGAGTCCATGTTATTTTAACATGTTTACAATGAAACTTTAATAACTTCTATGGTTAGACGTCTATTTTTTATGTTTTGGCTTTTCTTGCGTTCTAATTTTATTAGATGTAATGAATTTACAAAGAACTTATATTCACTGTCATGCATTAACTATAAAAAGCATAATCACATATTCATATTATAAAAACAAAAGAAAGACAAATGTAATCAAATCATAAACACAGACATTATACTTAAACACTGATTATTACAACAAGTTGCTTGCAACCAACAACCCTAATCAAAAAAAGATATAAAGTTTGAACTAATCACCACACAAAATATCAACGTCACAATGTGTGTAGACAATATTATTTAAGTATTAATTAGTAGAACTATGTTTTGCTTTGCATAATATTCATTTATTAGTGTACTGTGTAGTATGCTATATATGTAATGTAACCACACTTTTTTCACCTAAATACTAATTCATAGGAGAATTATATTATACAGATAATTAGTCAATATTTGTGAACGAAGGTGTCACCATGGTTGCCCTACTGGTTGAAATAATCATATTTGAGATATTAATGAGGCTGCCAGCAAAGTTGTATGTCGTTTAAGTATGTTTGTAAGGAATGGTATGCCTTCCTATCAACAGAAGACTTGCAAGGGTACATTGCTCCGCTCATTAAATTCATCCAAAGAGAATCTCTAATCGGAGACCAAATATGCTCTGTTCGTCCAATTGACTTTCAAACCGGTGATTATGGGCCAAGCACCATCTTCCCATTTCCATTTCATGATGTCTCTATTCGTTCACATTTGGATG
>JABSNV010000857.1:0-51643 GCA_024085815.1 Flaveria linearis | reverse complement strand
GTTTGGGTTTAATCATCAACGGTTCGGTTTAATTCTTGATGACCAAAAACCGTATGTTGCCAACAGTTTGGCTCACAGTGTGATCAAAAATATCAAACTAGACCACTAAAACACCCTTAGATGATATACACATAAGTCTATCATAGCAGTAGTTATAAAAAACAAGAGATACAAATGGTGTACCAGTAAAATCTCATTGTAGCAAAACTATTTGTATGGTTTAACAAGAACAGAAAACAATTAGAATTACATAAACTATCAACATTGCTATTGATTCTTCTGGACTTTAGCCATCTACTTGAGAAATGGTTATAATTTAATATTTTGGTGTATCATGAGGGCTATTAAAGTAAAGATCTCGCTTTGCACTAATCGTTTGGGTTGAAGAGTGGATTTAAAGTCAAGGGGCTGATTCTGTCATTATCTCATAGTTTGTTACTTAGAGTGTTTAATGTCTTGTTAATAACTCTAAGGACTAGTTATGTTAGTCTTATAACTTGAAGTTAAGATGTCTAATGGTGTTAGGAGTTAGTTGTGATAACAGATTGGTGTATATAACATCGATAATGGTGGTATGAGAAGAATCAATCTTCTTCTTTAGATTGTAATCATCTCTTCATAGAAATCAAATTCGTTTCCATTGTTCTTGATTGTTTGAGTGTGTTGACTTAATAATCAAAAATTGGTATCAGAGCTGGTTCTCGGCTCCCGATCGAAGAAAAAGATCCTAACTCAAACACTAGGGAATTCAATTGAATCTCTGCGAAGATCATAATGGTCTCAACGAAGTTCGAATTGAGAAATTCGATGCAAGAAACGACTTCGGCCTGTGGAGATGGAAGATGAGGGCATTGCTGGTCCATCAGGGGGTGGTCGATGCTCTGAAGGGCGGTGAAGCGACTATACCAGCAGGGAGCACTGATAAAGATAAGAAAGAGATTGAGAGTCGGTGGAAAGACATGATGGAGAAGGCGCACAACGCCATAATCCTGAGCCTAGGAGACAGAGTGTTGAGGGAAGTTTATAAGGAGACCACTGCGGCGGGTATAGGTCGAAGCTAGAGAGTTTGTACATGACAAAGTCTCTAGCAAATGGCTATTTGAAAAAGAGACTGTACACCTTTCACATGACAGTCGGGAAGACGATGGAGGATCATGTTGATGAGTTCAACAAGCTAATGTTGGACTTAGGCAACATTGAAGTGACCTTGGAGGAAGAAGATCAAGCTGTTATATTCTTGACATCACTGCCACACTCATACGAGCACTTTGTGGACACCCTCATGTATGGGAGAGATACCTTACCATGGAGGAAGTCATGTCTGCAGTGAATTCAAGGGAACTCAAGAAAAGATCTGAGAGTCAGGAGGAGTCAAGCAGCAGTGGGTTGATGGTCAGGGGAAGACCTGATAAAAGAAGCTTCAAGGGTAAAAGCCAACACAGGTCAAAGTCTAGGTTCAAAAGAAAGTGTTACACTCGCCAATCTGAGAAGCACTAAAAAGGATGCCCCTGAGAGGAGAAATAAGAAAGCTGATGGGGGTAGCTTCCAGAGTCAAGGCAGCTCATCCCCGGATAATTCAACTGATGGGTATGAAAGCTCAGATGTATTAATGTGTACAAAGGGATTGAAAATGAATCATGGATCTTAGACTCCCGGGTGTTCATACCACATGACACAAATAAGAAAACTTTTCAAGGAGCTCAGATTGAAGATCTTGGAGAGGTGAAGTGGGTGATGACAGAACCTGCACTATACAAGGTCAGGGTATGATCAACTTGAGCTTGAATAATGGCACTACCATGGAACTGCACAATGTCAGGTATATTCCCAGTTGACCAGAACTTAATCTCTCTAGGTACATTTGAAAGAGATGGATGCAGTGAAGTTTAAAATGGTAAAGCTAAGGTAGTGAAGGGGTCTATGGTGATGATGTCAGGGTCAAGAACTGGCATAATGTATGTTCTGGATGGTCAAGTAAATGTCACTGATGCTCCTATGCAAGAAAGCAATAAGTCTAGCCCTGCTAGACTGTGGCATAGGAGACTAGGACATATTAGTTGCCAGGGATTACTGAACTTAAGAAACAAGGTGTACTTATGGGCTTAAGTGAATGTGATTTGGATTTGTGAGCACTGTGTGATGGGCAAATCTCATAGGTTAAGTTCACAAAGGGTAAGCATTGCACAAAAGGGATCTTAGACTATGTGCATGCTGATTTGTGGGGGCCTACACAAACAGCATATTGGGGGGAGTCATATTTTCTATCCATAATAGATGACTACTCTAGAAGGTTATGGGTGTTTATATTGAAACATAAACATGAGACCTTTAACAAGTTCAAGAATGGAAGGTGATGGTAGAGACTCAACTGGAAAAAGGGTGAAAAGGTTAAGGACTGACAATGGACTGGAGTTTTGCAACTCTGAGTTCACTAGCTATGCAATGATCAAGGAATGGCAAGACATCTCACTGTGCCAGGTACACCCCAACAGAATGGAGTAGAGAAGAATGAATAGAACACTACTAGATAAAGTAAGATGTATGCTTCATGAATCGGCCTACCTACTAAACGGTTTTGGCAGCAGAAGCATTGTCTACCTCAGCCTATCTGATAAACAGATCACCCTCATCAGCCATTGGAATGTTGTCACCTATGGAAAGGTGGACAGTGTGAAAACTAGTTATAGTGATCTTAAGTTTGGGTCACTGGCATATGCACATGTTAAGCAGGATAAACTTGAGCCAAGAGCAGTAAGTGTGTGTTCTTGGGGTACCCTGATCAGGTCAAAGGGTATAGGACTGTGGCATTAGAAAAGGAAGGATCAAGGTGTTTGTTAGCAGAGATGTGACTTTTAATGAAGATGTTAGTTTTAAAGATATCACAAAGGGTTCAAATGAATGGAATGTGACTAGCACAACTGGTCATGGTGGTCAATTGAGGTGGCGAATGATGGGAATGTAACAACTCCCAATTCTGGCATCTGAAAGAGCAAATTCAAATGGTAATTCTGATGGCAATGCCAAGGAATTACACAACAGACTTCCAGGTCTAGTCCCTATAAGCTTACTAGGGATAGAACTAGAAGGCAAATACATCCACCTGCAAGTATAGAACTCAGAATAATGAAGATCTGTCAGCTTTTGTGTTTATGGCTGCACAACAAGACAGTGCATGGAACCTTTGTCTTTCAAAGAAGCTGTCCAAGCAGTGGATAAAGAGAAGTGGATAGAGGCTATGGAAGATGAAATGAACTCTCTATATAAGAATGAAACATGGGAGTTAGTAGATAAACCCATGGGTAAAAACAATAGATTGCAAGTGGTTGTATAAGCTAAAGGATGGTGTGCAAGGTGAAGCCCCTAGATATAAGGCTAGACTGGTGCCAAGGGGTTTACACAGAGAGCAGGGTGTAGACTACAATGAGATATTCTCACCTGTGGTAAAGCATTCATCAATTAGAGTGATCCTTGCAATCACTGCTCAGTTGATTATAAGTGGAACCATTAGATGTAAAGAAGCTTTTCTTCAGGTCATGGATGAAAACCGTTTACATGAACAACCACCAGTTTGAAGAAATGGTTCAGGAGGAGAAGGTTTGTCTTCTCAAAAGATCATTGTATGGTCTAAAACAGTCTCCTAGGCAGTGGTACCTGAGGTTTGATGACTACATCCTAAGTCATGGATTTAAGAGAGCTGTTATTGATAAGGGTGTATACTTTAAGGAGTATTCAGCTGGTGATTTTGTGTATCTGTTGTTGTATGTTGATGATATGCTTGTGGCTTGCAAAAGTAAGGTGGAGTTCAAGTTACAAAGCAGTGTTTATGGATGAATTTGACATGAAAGAGCTGGGTAATGCCAGAAAATCTTAGGCATGGAGATTCATAGAGATAGGGATTTAAGGCTATTGAAGTTATCTCAGGAAGGATATGTGAAGAAGGTCTTGTGTAGCTTTGGTATGGATACTTGCAAGCTAGTCATTACTCCAATAGCTCAACACTTTAAGCTGTCTGCTAGAGATTCTCCACCACTGATGTAGAGATGCATCAGATGGATAAGATACCTTATGCTAATGTTGTGGGGTGTTTGATGTATTTGAGGTCTGCACATGACAGATATGCATATGCTGTGAGTATTGTAGTAGTATCTCTCTGTCCAGGCAAGTTACATTGGCAGCTGTTAAATGGATTTTGAGATACTTGAATGGTACTTAAAAGGTTGATTAATGTTTGAAGAAAGGCCAGTAATGATTGTATATACTGGGGTATGTTGACAGTGATTATGCAAAGGATTTGGATAATGGAGATCTATGACGGTTATGTGTTTACTTTGATGGGAAGTGTGGTTAGTTGGAAGGCAACACTGCAGTCATCAGTAGCTTTATCTACCACTGAGGCTGAGTTTGTTGCACTCACTGAAGCTGTAAAGGAGTCAATGTGGTTAAGGGGAATGACTATAGAGCTGGGTATTCACTTACATAGTAATGTAGTCATGTGTGATAACCGGGGTGTTGTTCAATTAGCCAAGAATCAAGTGCATAGTGAAAGGACTAACATGTCCGGGTGAAGTTGTTTTCATAAGGACATTGTAAAGTCAAAGGAGGTGAATATGTTGAAGTTGATACTCTTGAGAATGCAGCAGATATGCTTACTAAAGCATTGCCTGGTCCCAAGTTTGAGTTTTGTTTAGAATTCTTCATATTGAGTGACTTTAATCCAAGGTGGAGATTGTTGAAGAGTGGATTTAAAGTCAAGGGGCTGATTCTGTCATTATCTTATAGTTTGTTACTTAGAGTGTTAATGTCTTGTTAATAACTCTAAGGATAGTTATGTAGTCTTAATACTTGAAGGTGTAAAAACCTCTGAGATTCTCCCAGAAACAATGACACACGATCTCAATCACGTGAATGCGGAATGTAAACGTGATTGGATATAAAAGAAGATTGGATTGAACAAAAATGCTTCTTAGATTGAACAAACAACCTATTACAGGTCTTGTGCAGTTTTCGCACAGTACAGGAAGATAATGAATGAAAAGCTTAATTACATAAAACGAAAACAAGCTATTTATACAAAACATGGAGTTCTCGCGCGAGATGCTTTCGCGCGGCTTTGGCTTTCGCGTGCATCTTCTCTCGCGTGGAAGCTTGTCTCGCATGGTCTGCGACTCGCGTGTGATCTTCTCTGCATGACTTTTTTAATTCGCGTGGATTCAGTCTTTCGCACAGGCAGTTTGTTTTGCGAGCCTTGATTTGTCTTCTACAATCTCCCCCTAGGCCGGTGAAACATAATCAATCAAAGTCAACATTCGCCTTCTTGTAAGAGCGAGCATAGGCATACCATTTGTTTCTCAGGATCCGTCACCATCCATATGTACTGGCAAGATAGAAAATAAACAGACTCATCAGCTGAAATAGGGCAGTGTAACAGCTTGAGTAAGTCGTCTTTGCCAAACTTCATCAAGTCTGCTGGATCAATGATTCGATAAGACCTGTCTATACATCTGATCACAGCATGACCGGAATCCTTTTCACATCTCCAAGATATAAGTTGCTTCAAAGTGTTGGGAGGAACTGGAGCATGCACAGGGACTTTTCTGATAAATTTGGGATGTTGATAGACTCGTATCTTCATAGGAGCTTTAGTATTTTCATCAATTCTTGTGAGTCATCAATCAACTTTGATTTTGCAGTCTTAAAGTCTTTGAAATTTGTGGCATATCTCCCTTCTTATCATGATCTCATGAGTTCAGCTTCACTGTAATTACTCTCATTGAAGAATGGAGCTTTGCCCATGGAGTATAAATCAGCAGCACGTAGAGTATGGAAGTCTGAGTGCTCTTTAGATAATCAATCTCTCCATTCCTTCTCTTTATGACACACATCCTTTTCTCGCTATCATAACCCCAGCTAATAACATGAGACATTTCACCATACTTCTGTTTTGGCTTTGATATAAACAGAAAATGAGCTTCAGTAGGTGGTGGTGGTGCTTTGAACTGTAAACCTCCTCTAGTGTATAGGGCAATCTGACCAGTAGTATCTGTCTTTGTAGAATCAGTAGGAGTTTCACTACTCACAGTCTCATTGGGAATTTCTCCTTCTTCAAGATTGATGTCTTTGAATAGCTCTTGAAGGTTGTTCCCAAAAATGTCTGTATATTCATTCTGCTCTTCCAGATATCAAAAATATCAGTTCTTCTTCAACAGCTCCAGATGAAGTTTGTTGAAAAGAATACAATTCCTTTTCATACACACTTTCCGTGGCAGGGTCCAGTGGATCATATCCTTCTGGATCACTAACACTTGGTCGATCGACATTATTAGTGTTAGTATCTCCAGTTGGACTCGAAGAAGAACCTGAAGCATCACTCCATCATCATTATTACCATTATTACCTCCATCATCTCCACCATCATCATCATCACCATCATTTCCACCATCGTCATCATTATTCATTTCCACCATCGTTATCATCATTTTCATCGTCATCTTCATCATCATCATCCTCATTATCATCAGAATCAGCATAATCAACTAACTTTCATCCTCCCTTCATGAACAATAGGCATAGAAACCATGTGTTCCGGCTCAACGAAAACTGTAGATGTGTAAGCTTCGGTGATAGGTACTTCAGATGAAATAGGAACATCTTCAGTAGTGCTAACACTTGGCTGTACAATAGATGCTTGAGCTTCGTTGACCGTTTCCTTCTCAGGAACAGTCTCAGTAGGAGGTGGGCTTGGAGAGCGTCTACTTGATTCACCAATTACTGTTGTAGACCTTATGATTGGTGGCTGATGAAAATAAGTCTGTGAAATGAATTCTCTCAGCTCGTTCAGTGTCTCTCCAACCAGAAGTGTAGTCAAACATGCTCTTCATTTGTTGTTCAAGAGAGCAAATCTTGTGTCTTTGATAGCTGAGTCGAGATGAATCATGTTGATCAGATTTGTCTTTTCATCATTGCCTTTCTTTATTCAGCAATCAACTTCATATTCTCAAAGTTTTCTTTCTCCAGGTTCTTTATTCTTTCTTCCAATGTGATAGAACCAGGAGTGCTTGATGATTCCTCTCTCCTCTGAAACTCAGGAGGAGTATTTAAGAGTGTATTGACATCAAACTCTAAATTTTCTTGAGGAGGTGGTGTAGAAAAACCTGAGCCAGAAATATTAGCTGCTCCAGAACAGGAACTGTTTCGTTTAGGAGCAGAAGAAGTCACATGGCTGCCTGATCTTGCTCTGTCTCGGTGACACAACATGGTTCTTGGTCTTCTGGGTATAATACCACGACCCTCTCTTTCTAATTGGATAATCTCTCTTCTTGCCGTACGTTTTCTTCGTGAGGAGGTACTTGGCGACTCTTCAGGGACATAATCAGTATCCCTGTCTTCCTCATTTGGTCGAGAAGATGTTGGAGTAGAGGGGTTGGATCAGTTTGGATCACATAGGAACATTCCCTATTTGATCACTAGCAGTCTCAGAACTGGAAGCAGAGTGAACAACTTCTTCATTCTCCTTCACGCACAGGCTCGTCTTCAAACAACTTCTCAATCTCTTCATCCAAATTATCTCTAGCAGTAGAAGTAGAAGCACCAGTTTGTGCCTCATCAGTATGAGCACCTTCACCAATTCATCAAACATTTTCTTCAATCTCAGAGAATTTTCCGATCTTCGCAAAACTTTCACCAGAGCATTTGTTTCCTCTGGCTCCAGTGAGGTGTGTAAAAATCTCCTTCTTAATCGTCTGTACAACATATTTGGAGATCTCTGAGTGGCAAGCTCAGGAAAGCATCGTTGATAACCAGCTGAATGAATCTGGGATACATGATAAACTTTCTCCCGGATTGGCCGTAGCGTTTTTCACCATCTCTTGAAATATAACGCCAGAGATACTGAATGGAATATCATCCACCAGAGAAACCATAAGGATCCAAACACAGCACTAAGACTGTCATCCAGCCTTCAGATTACTTAGACAATGTATTACCACGTGAAATAAGTATTTCCAGTGGTGGTAACCACTTCTTTTCCAGACTTGGGTATCTATACTCGTATCCCATACGAGTCAAACAATCTATCACAACATCATCCTCAAGTCTAGTTGGAGCATTATCTGATCATCAACAGTAACACTCTGTTTAGAATAGCCTGTGAGACAGTCACTCTTTTCTCCTTGACTGTGGCAGTGATAATCTGATTACCAGCTTGGTCTTTTCTAGAGCAGTCGTGCTCCAGAAAGAATCAATAAGCTCAGAATATATTGCTGGATCAGCAGATATGGCATAGACAATCCGAGAATTCTTCAGACCCTCGATCATAGAAGAAAATAGTCCTTCCCTTCGGAACCTCATCTAAGTAGGCACACAATTATGATTTTTATTGAAAATCATTTGTGCCATCTGCATTGTCACAACAATCAGGATTAGAACACTTAGAATATAACTTAATTATACCAAAAGAGTTGCAACACTTAGAACAAAAATTACACTTAGAAAATTTCATCACTTGTAAACAATAATAATCTCAAAGTTTATTACACTTAAGGTTTATCAATAAAAGTTATTGTGGACAAGTACATTTGAGACACAAATGCTTCAACACTTAGAAACTTTTAAACTTTTGTTATGCAAAAAAAACTAACACTTGCAAAAATTAATAATGAGCGAAAAGTGTTAATGCGACAACACTGTTCACGCGACAAAACTGTCAATGCGAGAACTCAGTTTGTGCGACAAATGCTATTCATGCGACAACACTGTTTCGTCGCGAAAAATGTTCACGCGAAATCACTTTGCGAAACTGGGTTCAAGCAAAACGTGTATGTCACGCGAAACCAAGGCTCACGCGCGAATCAGTTTCACGCGACAGCCCTTTTTCGCGTCTGTTCATTTCTACGCGATTCGCACAACCCAAATTCAAATTAACAGTTCAAATCTCGATTTTAATCAATGAAGTCCAGATCATTGATGGCTAAAGTCTATTAGGTCGATTTCATCTGTCAATTTCATCTATAAGTCCATTTTGTAAGATTTTTGGATCAAGATGTTAGGTTTTCCTTAGCATTTCAAATCTACAGTAATCCAATCAACCATGTTATACCTGTAAGTCACAATCTGAGAGTAATGCTAACGAAATATGAAACACAATCACAACAAGAGTGAAATGAAGTCTGTTTTGATGTATGCGAAATGAGAATTCGGAGAATATGCGAAAGGTTTCGGGTAAGTGTTTGAGCGAAAAGTGGGTTTTTCTAGAACACAGTGAATTTTATACCCCAGCTGAATCACGCGACAAGGCTTTCGCAAGACCTGCTCTTTCGCTTACGTGACTCCTTTGTCGCATGACTTCAAAGGTTTCAAATTTTTTAACTTTTAAATCTTTTCAAACCTTTACACAACTTTCAACCTTTTATTTTCCAATGAATTATGTCAACATAAAATATTATGTACCAAGTAACTAATTAATTTAATGAATCTTCAATTTTCAAAATTTTTCTTGTTATTTATTTGTCCTAAAAATAAAAACACTATAAAAGTGAAATAAAACAAACACTAACATACAAAAATAACAAAGAATGAAAACACTTAAAGAATCAAGATCGGATTTGCTTGTTTTGTATAAATTTTCATAATGAGATCATATAGTTTTTTGTCAAGTTAAGACTGTCTGGCTTTATTTAAAATAACTGGTTAAGTTGATTGTCAATATCTGTTGTCCGCTTTAAACTTATACTTCATGTTTTACTCAGAAACATAAGAGTGATATATATCATGTTTTGTGTTGATTTAATAAAAGTTGTGGATCCATAATCAGAACTTCTGTAGAATATTATTATCCTTCAAGACACTATTGAGATTTCAAGTCCCCAAATTGACTTAAACCATGCATTGATGATCAGTGATACCATTATTGTATTCCTAAATATAACTATTTGAGCATAACTAGCCTGAGAAATATTTCTTAACCGGAATATAACAAGTTTAAGGACTTATGACAGCCATCCGGACTTACGTCTGCCCTCTCAAGATGTTTAGGACTTACAAGCCATTCGGACTTACATGCCCCATCTTTCGATTTTGCCTTCCAAAGTTAAAAACTATTCTCAAAATCAGAAAATATATACCATATAGTATGTATGTCTTTTAGACATATCTTTTGATTTGTTGTGCTTTAGCATCTTATATCCTATATGGCCTTTTCCTTTTGGGCATCTTTTTGCTCAATTATTTCTTTTTGTGTTTTTCTCTTTTTATTTCTTTTTGTATTTTGATCTTTTATATATATATATAGTTATGATAATCACTGAATCAATCATATACAGGCTTGAGTATGACAAGATTATATCTCTCAGTCTGTGTTAGAACATTTTTAGCACAGAATCCTAATATGTTCCCCACTAAATCATATTTCTTTAATTCAAGTGTAATCACTCAATTATGATCTTTTCATTTCTGAAAGCAAAGCCTATCGACATATCAAACATAATCAAGTGTATTGTATTTAAGCCTTTGAAAGTACTTATACTCGTTTTGAACTTTGTAATATCATTTCTCATTTAAGCATGAAAATTTCATCTTTTGATTTTGGCAATCCTTTGATCTTAACTCCCCCTAAGACCAAAAATATTTTTCAGAACTGTGTTTTCTCCCCCTAAAATTGGGATTGTTCTTTCAAGAAAAAGAAACAATTGCATTTTATTCTTTATTTTAAAAAAATGAAAAATCTTTTGTGAAGATTCATTAAACCATTTATCCAAAGTTAATCATTCCCAATGATTGCATATAGGAAATCAAATCGAGAATGATCAATGCCTTGGTAAATAAATCAGCGATATTTTCAGTTGACGACACTTGTTTAGATGAATAAGTTTACGATCAAAACAATCGCGGATAAAATGGATGCGGATGTTAATATGTTTAGTCTTAGAGTGTTGAATGGGATTTTTCACGATGTTTAGTACTGCCGTGTTATCACACCAAATTGGGTGTGTCATAAATGTTGAGACCATAATCGAGAAGTTGTTGCTGAATCCAGACAAGCTGGGAACAACAGCTCGAAGCAGCCACATATTCAGCTTCGGCAGTGGATGTGGATACAGTGTTCTGCTTCTTACACTGCCAAAAAATGAGTCGGTTACCCAAGAATGACATCCTCCTGTGGTCGATTTCCTGTCTAAGTTACAACCACCATAATCACTGTCAGTATAAGCAAATAAATTGAAATCGGAATTTCGAGGATACCAAAGACCAAGTTTAGGTTGACCCTTGAGATACTTGAAAATCCGTGACAGCTTTCATGTGTGATTCCTTTGGATCACTTTGATAGCGGGCACACTGACAAACAAGGAACATGACATCCGGCCTGCTTGCTTGCAGGAGATACATGAGGGAACCAATCATTGATCTGTAAAGATGTTGATCAACTGATTCTCCTAATGGATCGGAGTAAGAGTAGGACGAGAAGCCATTGGAGTTGGAGCTACTTTGGAATCTTGAAACTTGTATTTCTCAAGAATAGTCTGAACATATTTTTCTTGATGAATGAGAATACCCGTCTCAGATTGAGTAACCTGAATGCCCAAGAAAAATGAAATTTCCCCAAGGGAACTCATCTCAAACTTCTTCTTCATCACCTCTTCGAACTCCGTGCACATACTATCATTTGTGGAGCCAAAAATAATATCATCGACGTAGATTTGAACCAAAATGATATCATCGCCTGATTTCGTATGAATAAGGTTTGATCAATTGCTCCTCTTGAATAACCATTTGCGAGCAAATGTTCAGTCAGAGTTGCGTACCAAGCACGAGGTGCTTGATGTAAACCATATAGCGCCTTATCCAACTTGTATACATACAGGATGATCTGGATCTTCAAATCCAGGAGGCTGACAAACATAGGTTTCTTCCTTCATTTCTCCGTATAAAAATGCAGTTTTAACATCCATCTGGTACACCTTGAAGTTCATGTATGAAGCAAAGGCTAAGAATATGCGTATTGCTTCTAGTCTTGCAACTGGAGCATACACTTCTTCATAGTCCAATCCCTCAACTTGATAAAAATCCCTGCACAACAAGACGTGCTTTATTCCGAACTATAACACCTTTTTCATCCGTCTTGTTTCTAAAAATCCACTTTGTCCCAATCGGAAGCTTATCCTTTGGAAGTTCAACAAGATGCCAAACATTGAGTTTCTTGAATTGCATCAATTCATCTTGCATTGCTTCTATCCAGCTGTTTTCTTTGAGTGCCATTTCCACATTCTTGGGCACTATTTGTGATAAAAAGCAAGCATATAGACATGTGTTGATTGCCCCTGATGACTTCTGGTAATTACACCTTCGTGCAACGGACCAATGATTGCTTCAGTTGGATGAGTTTTATGTATTCTCAATTGAGGAATCTCATCTGCAATCATTCCATCTTCCAAATTTGTAATATGTTCAATATTATCATGAGCTTCTTCAGAGTGTTGAGATTGATACACAATAGTTTCTTCAAGTGTGTCATCTGAAATGTGAATTTCAGAAGCAGTAGACACATTTGGAGATTCTTCAAAAGGAACTTGAATGATGTCTATCGGTGTATGTATAGTTTCTGAAGAAGATGAAGATAATGGAGAACTCAATGATTCTTCCAGCTCTTGAGTAGGAACATCTAATGACTCAGAACATGCATATACAGGTACAGAAGCTGTAGGAATATCTTTGGATGATGAAGCAACAGCAGATCATTAGATATCAAAGATGAAAGGTCCTCAATGATTTTGTTATCCAAGGAGATTGCTTGAGAAGTAGAATCTGCAGATGAAGGTTTAGAAATTTTAAAATTTATGAACAAAGATTCATAATCATAAACCCATGAAGGAGCTGAACCTGCATCAGTTATGTTAAGCTCGTGCCAATCAATGTTAAATGACTCGACTATTTGTCTAGTTCTTTTATTATAAACAGATATGCAACTTTATTGGCAGCATATCCCACAAAGTAACATTCATCCGCCTTTTCAGAAAATTTTAAACTAGATTCAGTTGTATGCAACAAAGTGCAACAACAACCAAAAGTTTTAAATATTTAACTTTGGGTTTGTGTTTATAGAATATTTCATATGGAGTCTTATTTAATCTTTTGTTGATTAAAGCACGATTTTGAACATAACATGCAGTATTTACTGCTTCAGCCCAAAAGAACAAAGGTAATTTGGCAGCAGAGATCATCGTTCTAGCGGCTTCAATCAATGTTCTATTTCTTCTTCTGCAACTCCATTCTGTTGTGGAGTGCCAGCAGCACTGAATTGTCTGGCAATTCCCTTGGATTCACAAAACTCATTCAGAGTTTGATTGCAAAACTCTGTCCCATTGTCACTTCTGATGCATTTTCCTTTTTCTCTGTCTGATTCTCCATCAAAGTAATGAACTTGATCAAAAGGTGTGGAGTTTCATCCTTAGATGCTAAGAAAAACACCCAAGTAAATCTAGAAAAGTCATCAGTAACAACCAGACAGTAAGATCTTCGACCCAAACTTAAAACACTTACTGGACCAAAAAGATCCATGTGTAAGAGTTGTAAGATTGATTCGACTGAGTTGTGTGCAACTGGTTTGTGAGGAAGTTTATGTTGTTTACCCTTTGAACATGACAAACAATGTTCATTTAATTGAAATTCTTTTTCGGGTAAACCAATAACATGATTTCCACGTACAAGTTTATTCATGTTTTTAAGATTGACATGTCCTAATCGACGATGCCATAACATGGAATCATTTTCCGAGGCTTTGGATAGTAAGCACGAAGCTGTTACCAAAGAATTAGAACAATGCATATCAAGAAGATATGTATCATTGTCTCTCGGAGTCCTCATCAAAATCCATTCATTAGGAACAACAAAACCTGGTTTTAAAATTAAGCATTCTTTGTTAGTAAAGTGTGTAGAATATTGTTTGTCACAGATTTGAGACACACTTAGCAGGTTATGTTTAATTCCTCAACAAATTAACATTCTCAAAACTTAGGACGCCGTTTGTAACTGTACCACGTTTAGTAATTCGTCCTCCTCTATCTCCTGCAAATATCACTCTCCCTCCGTTGTATGATTGCACATCTTGTAGTAATGATAAGTTACCCGTCATATGTCTTGAACAACCGCTATCTACATGCCATAGACTTTCAGTAGTCTTTTGCGGTTGTCCCTGCATTCGTAACAAAATTACTTAGATTTTGGTACCCGTCATACATGACTTGAGCACATTGTGTGTTGCAGTAAGACAAAATGATTTGATAGTATTATATTTTGTTTGCACATCATTCTTTTAATTTATGCTTTTAATCTTGACATTTTCCTTTACATCATTAGTCAATTTATTATCCCGTTTGACATTGAATCATTAACAACCTTTGATTTCATATTATTTGAAAATTTTCCACGAGTGAAAAATAGTTTCTATTATGATAAATAGAATTATGAAATCTTTGTTTGCTTAATGATTTTGTCGAAAAGGACAATTATTTGTCAAATGATTTGTGTTTCCACACTGAAAGCATCTTTTTGTTATGTGTGGAAAAAACTATGGATGACAATTATGAAAATTGTCATAAAAACCAAAGTCAGATTGACTAGGTTTAACTCTCTCCACAGTCTCTCGAATCTTTGTCTCGTTTGACAATTGCAAATTCATCTTTTGCAGACTCGAGGAAATTGATGAATTATGACCACTTTGGATTGTAGATTTGGTAGTTTTGACTTTTGGAATTGGTGGTGTTGAAATAGGAACAGTCTTTGATTCTGCTGGAGTAGGACCAGACTTTGAATTTGCTGGATGAGGACCAGACTTAGATATACGATTGGTGCTGGAGAAGGACCAGGCTTTTGAATTTTCAGATTGAATGCAGAAGAATCATTCACTTGCAAATCTGGGCTACAAACATCTTGATTCACAAGGTTAGCATTATAATGTAGTTTATTTTTAAAGAATCGAGAATTTTTTCTTTAAAAATATGTTCTTCATTTTCAATTAAACCTTTTGAAACAAATCTATTTTTAAAATCCTTTTCAATTCTTTCTTTCTGATTTACCCTTAGATTTACATTCAAATTATATTTGCTATTTGATTTCATCTCATTCAAACAACATTCTTTTCATTTCCTGACAAGTTTTGTTTACAAGCAGATTGTGAAACTTTTACATTCTTATTTTTCAAACATTCATTCTCATTCTCTTCCTCACTCTCACTTTCCCAATCTTCAACCAACCCATCCACCTTCATTTTATCTGCAAAAAGATTTTCAGGTGATTGTTTAGGTTTGGGTACTATGATAGGATCAACAGATAAATTTATTTTGACAGAAGGTTTTAAGTCTTGAGATGGAGAGAATCCAATTCCATAGACCATATCAGAATCACAAATGTTATCAGATGAAGGTAAACATGAATAATCATGATTAATTGGAGGAGCAATATTAGAAAATCCAACACCACACTTTCCTCCTTTGATCTTCTGAGTCATTTGTGACTTGATTATTCCTTCAACCATTATTGATGAAAGTTCAAATTTTGCAACAGTCAATTTAACCATGGCTAATTCACTGTTGAGTCTATTAATTTCTAGAGCAAGTTCATTGTTTCTATTTGTCAAGTCATTATTAGTACATTCTTTATCATGAAGATTTAATTTCAAATTATATATTTTTTGTTTAAACCTTCAAGTTTTTCTTTAAAAATCTTTTCATTTGACTTGTGTTTGCAAGCTTGATACTGAAGTTTTTCAACTTCCATTATCAGGCTCTCATTATGAACTCTGTATCTTTGAACTTTCTCAACACATGTATTTTTACATAGACTATCATATACCTTTGGTTCTGAAGTTTCCCCTTCTGTTTTCTCTACCTTCTTGACCATGAATGCTTTCATTTCAGTAGCTGGTTCTTCCATGGAGCACTATCAACAGTCTTTGGATCAATGCATGGGTTTTGACTGGGAGCTCGACAGTGTACTCATCAATCACACTTTCTTCTTCAGCAACCTTTTCAACCTGATCTTCCTTCACAACATCTCCTTATCTTCTACCACTTTTCTCATCCTCTATTTCAACTTTCTCCTTCTCTTCTTCCACCGTAGCAAACAAACCCTCCAACAAATCATCAGACACGAATTCAGCAAACAAATTTTCCTCCTTTTCTGGTTCTGGAACAATCTTTGCAACAAAGGCAGTAGACAAATGTAAATCAAGGGCCTCCATTTGATCAGACCAATCATATTCAGCATTAGTTTGAGAAACTAATGCTTTAGTACCACCAGAAGTACTTGCTTTGTCTTTCTTCGGCTCTATCTCCACAGTCACCATCTTCTTGGGCCTTCATTTTTACCAGTTTTGGTTCAGTACATTCTCTGGCGAAATGACCTGGTTTGTCACAGTTGTAACACCTCAGGTTAGATTTATCGAAACCAATTTTGCTAGAATTATTAATGCCAAACATTTTCCTCCCAGTTCTTCTAGCAAAATTCTTCACCCTGTAAACTACCATGGCCATCTGATACTTGATGTCATTCTCTTCAACATCATCCGGATTAACTTGTTGAAGATCATCAACCAGAACATTTGGAGCAGTAAGTCTTCCGGCCATGAAAGCTTCATAACTTGACATGAATGTGGTGAAAAGAGCAAGATACTCCTCAGCAATCTGAACAGTTTGCTTTGATGGACTAGTGGTAGCAACATAAGCATGTTGACCACTCTGAGAATCTTGAGATTAAGAGACTTGTTGATGGATGATGGGGGAATAATGTTGAGCAGCTGGAACATGAACTTGGTGGTTTACTGCTGGTTGAATAAAAGAAGATGCTGCACTTCCAGATTGTTGTTGCTGACACATTTGTGTATAACTGACATAGTAATTCGGATTACTAGCCATCTTTGCATAGAGAGCAGTTCCTTCAGCACCCAGAGAACTGAGATGATTAGCAGCACGCTGCTTATCGTCCATAGCATAAGACTTGATTGTTGAAATGAGATCGGTCAACTGAAGAGTATACAAGTCTTTGGTTCTCTTTATCAAAGTACAGTGTTATTCCAACTGTATGGAAGTGAATTGAGCAACTTCTTGTTCACAGTTATGGGTTCCAGAGTAATACCGCACTCTTATTTTTGTTACCAGTCTAACAAACCTGGCCATCTGAACTTCCAGCTCTTCACCAACAATATGATTGAACATGTTGAATTCTTGATTCAACATATCCTTTTTGCTCTCTCTCATGTCTTTGTTGCCATAATCTGAGACTCCAAAGCATCCCATAACACCTTAGCACCTCTGAACTCTTGAAACTTTTATGAGATCTCAGTAGTAAGAGCCATTGTGATTGCAGCATATGCTTTATCATCCAGTTCCAATCTCTTGATGTCGTCTTCATCCCACAAATGTTCAGGTTTCTGAACCATTTCTCCTTTATCATTTTTGTACAACGGAATGTAAGGACCATACTGGATAGATCTCCACATTTTTGGTTCCGTGTAAATAACATATCTCTCAAATCGAAACGCCCAATCGGTATAATCATCTTCACAGAGAAGTCTTGGCGGCTTGTTACCAGTACCAATTTCCGTGTCTAGATGAAGTGAAGCAGTAAGATGCTTCAAATTCGGTGTTGTTGAAGCCATAATGATCAGAAAGTCAAAAAACCAGGTATTCGTGCGAAATAAGATCTCGTGCGAAAACCAATTTCGCGCGGAGAGAGTTTTCGCGCGCGATGGAGTTGTTCGTGCGAATTTTCAAAAGTACCTTTTCACAGCGAATCGCACAAAAAGGTGAAATACCTAACTGAGCGAAAACACCACCTTTTCGCGTGCGAAAAATTACAGATCAAGCGAAAACTTCAACTTTGTGCAGAATCAAATTTCCAACCGTTGTTCACGTGAATGTCACCTCCAATTCACTGATTAGGTTGATTAAACCCATTTTAATCCAATTTTAATGATTTAAGTCAATATGACGCTTAATTGTAAAACCTCTGATATTCTCCCAGAAACAATAACACACGATCTCAATCACGTGAATGCGGAATGTAAACGTGATTGGATATAAAAGAAGATTGGATTGAACATAAAATGCTTCTTAGCTTGAACAAACAACCTATTACAGGTCTTGTGCAGTTTTCGCACAGTACAGGAAGATAATGAATGAAAAGCTTAATTACATAAAACGAAAACAAGCTATTTATACAAAACATGGAGTTCTCGCGCGAGATGCTTTTCGCGCGGCTTTGGCTTTCGCGTGGCATCTTCTCTCGCGTGGAAGCTTGTCTCGCATGGTCTGCGACTCGCGTGTGATCTGCTTCTCGCGTGACTTCTTTAATTCACGTGGATTCAGTCTTTCGCACAGGCAGTTTGTTTTGCCGAGCCTTGATTTGTCTTCTACAATCTCCCCCTAGGCTCGGTGAAACATAATCAATCAAAGTCAACATTCGCCTTCTTGTAAGAGCCAGCATAGGCATACCATTTGTTTCTCAGGATCCGGTCAATCATCCATATGTACTGGCAAGATAGAAAATAAACAGACTCATCAGCTGAAATAGGGCAGTGTAACAGCTTGAGTAAGTCGTCTTTGCCAAACTTCATCAAGTCTGCTGGATCAATGATTCGATAAGACCTGTCTATACATCTGATCACAGCGTGACCGGAATCCTTTTCACATCTCCAAGATATAAGTTGCTTCAAAGTTTGGGAGGAACTGGAGCATGCACAGGGACTTTTCTGATAAATTTGGGATGTTGATAGACTCGTATCTTCATAGGAGCTTTAGTATTTTCATCAATTCTTGTTGAGTCATCAATCAACTTTGATTTTGCAGTCTTAAAGTCTTTGAAATTTGTGCGCATCTCCCTTCTTATCATGGATCTCATGAGTTCAGCTTCACTGTAATTACTCTCATTGAAGAATGGAGCTTTGCCCATGGAGTATAAATCAGCAGCACGTAGAGTATGGAAGTCTTGAGTGCTTTAGATAATCAATCTCTCCATTCTTCTTTTTATGACAGACATCCTTTCTCGCTATCAAACCCAGCTAATAACATGAGACATTTCACCATACTTCTGTTTTGGCTTTGATATAAACAGAAATGAGCTTCAGTAGGTGGTGGTGGTGCTTTGAACTGTAAACCTCCTCTAGTGTATAGGGCAATCTGACCAGTAGTATTTGTCTTTATAGAATCAGTAGGAGTTTCACCACTCACAGTCTCATTGGGAATTTCTCCTTCTTCAAGATTGATGTCTTGAATAGCTCTTGAAGGTTGTTCCCAAAAATGTCTGTATATTCATTCTGCTCTTCCAGATCATCAAAATATCAAGTTCTTCTTCAACAGCTCCAGATGAAGTTTGTTGAAAAGAATACAATTCCTTTCATACACACTTCCGTGGCAGGGTCCAGTGGATCATATCCTTCTGGATCACTAACACTTGGTCGATCGACATTATAGTGTTAGTATCTCCAGTTGGACTCGAAGAAGAACCTGAAGCATCACCTCCATCATCATTATTACCATTATTACTCCATCATCTCCACCATCATCATCATCACCATCATTTCCACCATCGTCATCATTATTTTCATTTCCACCATCGTTATCATCATTTTCATCGTCATCTTCATCATCATCATCCTCATTATCATCAGAATCAGCATAATCAACTAACTCTTCATCCTCCTTTCATGAACAATAGGCATAGAAACCATGTGTTCCGGCTCAACGAAAGCTGTAGATGTGTAAGCTTCGGTGATAGGTACTTCAGATGAAATAGAACATCTCAGTAGTGCTAACACTTGGCTGTACAATAGATGCTTGAGCTTCGTTGACCGTTTCCTTCTCAGGAACAGTCTCAGTAGGAGGTGGGCTTGGAGAGCGTCTACTTGATTCACCAATTACTGTTGTAGACCTTATGATTGGTGGCTGATGAAAATAAGTCTGTGAAATGAATTCTCTCAGCTCGTTCAGTTGTCTCTCCAACCCAGAAGTTTAGTCAAACATGCTCTTCATTTGTTGTTCAAGAGAGGCCAATCTTGTGTCTTTGATAGCTGAGTCGAGATGAATCATGTTGATCAGATTTGTCTTTTCATCATTGCCTTTCTTTAATTCAGCAATCAACTTCATATTCTCAAAGTTTCTTTCTCCAGGTTCTTTATTCTTTCTTCCAATGTGATAGAACCAGGAGTGCTTGATGATTCCTCTCTCCTCTGAAACTCAGGAGGAGTATTTAAGAGTGTATCGACATCAAACTCTAAATTTTCTTGATGAGGTGGTGTAGAAAAACCTGAGCCAGAAATATTAGCTGCTCCAGAAACAGGAACTGTTTCTGTTTCAGGAGCAGAAGAAGTCACATTGGCTGCCTGATCTTGCTCTGTCTCGGTGACAACCACATGTGTTCTTGGTCTTCTGGGTATAATACCACGACCTCTCTTTCTAATTGGATAATCTCTCCTTCTTGCCATACGTTTTCTTCGTGAGGAGGTACTTGGCGACTCTTCAGGGACATAATCAGTATCCCTGTCTTCCTCATTTGGTCGAGAAGATGTTGGAGTAGAAGGGGTTGGATCAGTTTGGATCACATAGGGAACATTCCCTATTTGATCACTAGCAGTCTCAGAACTGGAAGCAGAGTGAACAACTTCTTCCATTCCTCCTTCACGCACAGGCTCATCTTCAAACAACTTCTCAATCTCTTCATCCAAATTATCTCTAGCAGTAGAAGTAGAAGCACCAGTTTGTGCCTCATCAGTATGAGCACCTTCACCAATCTCATCAACATTTTCTTCAATCTCAGAGAATTTTCCGATCTTCGCAAAACTTTCACCAGAGCATTTGTTTCCTCTAGCTCCAGTGAGGTGTGTAAAAATCTCCTTCTTAATCGTCTGTACAACATATTTTGGAGATCTCAGAGTGGCAAGCTCAGGAAAAGCATCATTGATAACCAGCTGAATGAATCTGGGATACATGATAAACTTTCTCCCTGGATTGGCCGTAGCGTTTTTCACCATCTCTTGAAATATAACGCCAGAGATACTGAATGGAATATCATCCACCAGAGAAACCAATAAGGATCCAAACACAGCACTAAGACTGTCCATCCCAGCCTTCAGATTACTTAGACAATGTATTACCACGTGAAATAAGTATTTCCAGTATGGTGGTAACCACTTCTTTTCCAGACTTGGGTATCTATACTCGTATCCCATACGAGTCAAACAATCTATCACAACATCATCCTCAAGTCTAGTTGGAGCATTATCTTGATCATCAAACAGTAACACTCTGTTTAGAATAGCCTGTGAGACAGTCACTCTTTTCTCCTTGACTGTGGCAGTGATAATCTGATTACCAGCTTGGTCTTTTTCTAGAGCAGCCGTGCTCCAGAAAGAATCAATAAGCTCAGAATATATTGCTGGATCAGCAGATATGGCATAGACAATCCGAGAATTCTTCAGACCCTCGATCATAGAAGAAAATAGTTCATTCCCTTCCGGAACCTCATCTAAGTAGGCAACACAATTATGATTTTTATTGAAAATCATTTGTGCCATCTGCATTGTCACAACAATCAGGATTAGAACACTTAGAATATAACTTAATTATGCCAAAAGAGTTGCAACACTTAGAACAAAAATTTACACTTAGAAAATTTCATCACTTGTAACAATTAATAATCTCAAAGTTTATTACACTTAAGGTTTATCAATAAAAAGTTATTGTGTACAAGTACATTTGAGACACAAATGCTTCAACACTTAGAAACTTTTAAAACTTTCTGTTATGCAAAAAAAACTAACACTTGCGAAAATTAATAATGAGCGAAAAGTGTTAATGCGACAACACTGTTCACGCGACAAAACTGTCAATGCGAGAACTCAGTTTGTGCGACAAATGCTATTCATGCGACAACACTATTCGTGTGAAAATAATGTTCACGCGAAATCACTTTGCGAAAACTGGGTTCAAGCAAAACGTGTATGTCACGCGAAACCAAGGCTCACGCGCGAATCAGTTTCACGCGACAGCCCTTTTTCGCGTCTGTTCATTTCTACGCGATTCGCACAACCAAATTCAAATTAACAGTTCAAATCTCGATTTTAATCAATGAAGTCTAGATCATTGATGTCGCCTAAGTCTATTAGGTCGATTTCATCTGTCAATTTCATCTATTAAGTCCATTTTGTAAGATATTTGGATCAAGATGTTAGGTTTTCCTTAGCATTTCAAATCTACAGTAATCCAATCAACCATGTTATACCTGTAAGTCACAATCTGAGAGTAATGCTAACGAAATATGAAACACAATCACAGCAAGAGTGAAATGAAGTCTGTTTTGATGTATGCGAAATGAGAATTCGGAGAATATGCGAAAAAGGTTTTCGGGTAAGTGTTTGAGCGAAAAGTGGGTTTTTCTAGAACACAGTGAATTTTATACCCCAGCTGAATCACGCGACAAGGCTTTTCGCAAGACCTGCTCTTTCGCGTGACTCCCTTTGTCGCATGACTTCAAAGATTTCAAATTATTCAACTTTTAAATCTTTTCAAACCTTTACACAACTTTCAACCTTTTATTTTCAATTAATTATGTCAACATAAAATATTATGTACCAAGTAACTAATTAATTTAATGAATCTTCAATTTTCAAAAATTTTTCTTGTTATTTATTTGTCCTAAAAATAAAACACTATAAAAGTGAAATAAAAACAAACACTAACATACAAAATAACAAAAGAATGAAAACACTTAAAGAATCAAGATCGGATTTGCTTGTTTTGTATAAATTTTCATAACGAGATCATATAGTTCTTTTGTCAAGTTAAAACTCTGTCCGGCTTTATTTAAAATAACTGGTTAAGTTGATTGTCAATATCTGTTGTCCGCTTTAAACTTATACTTCATGTTTTACTCAGAAACATAATGAGTGATATATATCATGTTTTTGTGTTGATTTAATATAAGTCAGTGGATCCCATAATCAGAAATTCTGTAGAATAATTATTATCCTTCAAGACACTATTGAGATTTCAAGTCATCCCAAATTGACTTAAACCATGCATTGATGATCAGTGATACCATTTATTGTATTCCTAAATATAACTATTTGAGCATAACTAGCCTGAGAAATATTTCTTAACCCGGAATATTAACAAGTTTAAGACTTACTGACAGCCATCCGGACTTACGTCTGCCCTCTCAAGATGTTTAGGACTTACAAGCCATTCGGACTTACATGCCCCATCTTTCGATTTTGCCTTCCAAAGTTAAAAACTATTCTCAAAATCAGAAAATATATACCATATAGTATGTATGTCTTTTAGACATATATTTTGATTTGTTGTGCTTCTTGGCATCTTATATCCTATATGGCCTTTTCCTTTTGGCATCTTTTTGCTCAATTATTTTCTTTTTGTGTTTTTCTCTTTTTGTTTCTTTTTGTATTTTGATCTTTTATATATATATATATAGTTATGATAATCACTGAATCAATCATATACAGGCTTGAGTATGACAAGATTATATCTCTCAGTCTGTGTTAGAACATTTTTGGCACAGAATCCTGATATGTTCCCCACTAAATCATATTTCTTTAATTCAAGTGTAATCACTCAATTATGATCTTTTCATTTCTGAAAGCAAAGCCTATCGACATATCAAACATAATCCAAGTGTATTTGTATTTAAGCCTTTGAAAGTACTTGTACTCGTTTTGAACTTTGTAATATCATTTCTCATTTAAGCATGAAAATTTCATTTTTTTGATTTTGGCAATCCTTTGATCTTAACTCCCCCTAAGACCAAAAATATTTTTCAGAACTTGTTTTTCTCCCCCTAAAATTGGGATTGTTCTTTCAAGAAAAAGAAACAATTGCAATTTTATTCTTTATTTTACAAAAATGAAAAATCTTTTTGTGAAGATTCATTAAACCAATTTATCCAAAGTTAATCATTCCCAATGATTGCACAAGGAAATCAAATCGAGAATGATCAAATGCCTTGGTAAATAAATCAGCGATATTTTCAGTTGACGACACTTGTTTTAGATGAATAAGTTTACGATCAAAACAATCGCGGATAAAATGGATGCGGATGTCAATGTGTTTAGTCTTAGAGTGTTGAATGGGATTTTTCACGATGTTTAGTACTGCCGTGTTATCACACCAAATTGGTGTGTCATAAATGTTGAGACCATAATCGAGAAGTTGTTGCTGAATCCAGACAAGCTGGGAACAACAGCTCGAAGCAGCCACATATTCAGCTTCGGCAGTGGATGTGGATACAGTGTTCTGCTTCTTACACTGCCAAGAAATGAGTCGGTTACCAAAGAATTGACATCCTCCTGTGGTCGATTTCCTGTCTAAGTTACAACCACCATAATCACTGTCAGTATAAGCAAATAAATTGAAATCGGAATTTTGAGGATACCAAAGACCAAGTTTAGGTTGACCCTTGAGATACTTGAAAATCCGCTTGACAGCTTTCATGTGTGATTCCTTTGGATCACTTTGATAGCGGGCACACTGACAAACAGGGAACATGACATCCGGCCTGCTTGCAGTGAGATACATGAGGGAACCAATCATTGATCTGTAAAGATGTTGATCAACTGATTCTCCTAATGGATCCGGAGTAAGAGTAGGACGAGAAGCCATTGGAGTTGGAGCTACTTTGGAATCTTGAAACTTGTATTTCTCAAGAATAGTCTGAACATATTTTTCTTGATGAATGAGAATACCCGTCTCAGATTGAGTAACCTGAATGCCCAAGAAAAATGAAATTTCCCCAAGGGAACTCATCTCAAACTTCTTCTTCATCACCTCTTCGAACTCCGTGCACATACTATCATTTGTGGAGCCAAAAATAATATCATCGACGTAGATTTGAACCAAAATGATATCATCGCCTGATTTTCGTATGAATAAGGTTTGATCAATTGCTCCTCTTGAATAACCATTTGCGAGCAAATGTTCAGTCAGAGTTGCGTACCAAGCACGAGGTGCTTGATGTAAACCATATAGCGCCTTATCCAACTTGTATACATAATCAGGATGATCTGGGTCTTCAAATCCAGGAGGCTGACAAACATAGGTTTCTTCCTTCATTTCTCCGTATAAAAATGCAGTTTTAACATCCATCTGGTACACCTTGAAGTTCATGTATGAAGCAAAGGCTAAGAATATGCGTATTGCTTCTAGTCTTGCAACTGGAGCATACACTTCTTCATAGTCCAATCCCTCAACTTGATAAAATCCGTGCACAACAAGACGTGCTTTATTCCGAACTATAACACCTTTTTCATCCGTCTTGTTTCTAAAAATCCACTTTGTCCCAATCGGAAGCTTATCCTTTGGAAGTTCAACAAGATGCCAAACATTGAGTTTCTTGAATTGCATCAATTCATCTTGCATTGCTTCTATCCAGCTGTTTTCTTTGAGTGCCATTTCCACATTCTTGGGCACTATTTGTGATAAAAAGCAAGCATATAGACATGTGTTGATTGCCCCTGATTGACTTCTGGTAATTACACCTTCGTGCAACGGACCAATGATTGCTTCAGTGGATGAGTTTTATGTATTCTCAATTGAGGAATCTCATCTGCAATCATTCCATCTTCCAAATTTGTAATATGTTCAATATTATCATGAGCTTCTTCAGAGTGTTGAGATTGATACACAATAGTTTCTTCAAGTGTGTCATCTGAAATATGAATTTCAGAAGCAGTAGACACATTTGGAGATTCTTCAAAAGGAACTTGAATGATGTCTATCGGTGTATGTATAGTTTCTGAAGAAGATGAAGATAATGGAGAACTCAATGATTCTTCCAGCTCTTGAGTAGGAACATCTAATGACTCAGAACATGCATATACAGGTACAGAAGCTGTAGGAATATCTTTGGATGATGAACCAACAGCAGAATCATCAGATATCAAAGATGAAAGGTCCTCAATGATTTTGTTATCCAAGGAGATTGCTTGAGAAGTAGAATCTGCAGATGAAGGTTTAGAAATTTTAAAATTTATGAACAAAGATTCATAATCATAAACCCATGAAGGAGCTGAACCTGCATCAGTTATGTTAAGCTTGTGCCAATCAATGTTAAATGACTCGACTATTTGTCTAGTTCTTTATTATAAACACGATATGCAACTTTATTGGCAGCATATCCCACAAAGTAACATTCATCCGCCTTTTCAGAAAATTTTGAACTAGATTCAGTTGTATGCAACAAAGTGCAACAACAACCAAAAGTTTTAAATCGAGTGAATTCATTAAATGCTTCTCCAAAAATCCAATTCATTGATTAGGTTTGATTACAATTTTAATTTTGACGCTTAATTTTAATGAATTTTAATCTCAGAATCTAAAGTGATCAATGATGAATTCTTCAAAAATCGAGTAGAACACAATCCAATTCTTCTCCAAATCGTGGTTCAAGAGCCTATTGCTCTGATACCAATTGTAAAACCTCTGATATTCTCCCAGAAACAATAACACACGATCTCAATCACGTGAATGCGGAATGTAAACGTGATTGGATATAAAAGAAGATTGGATTGAACATAAAATGCTTCTTAGATTGAACAAACAACCTATTACAGGTCTTGTGCAGTTTTCGCACAGTACAGGAAGATAATGAATAAAAAGCTTAATTACATAAAAACGAAAACAAGCTATTTATACAAAACATGGAGTTCTCGCGCGAGATGCTTTTCGCGCGGCTTTGGCTTTCGCGTGGCATCTTCTCTCGCGTGGAAGCTTGTCTCGCATGGTCTGCGACTCGCGTGTGATCTGCTTCTCGCGTGACTTCTTTAATTCGCGTGGATTCAGTCTTTCGCACAGGCAGTTTGTTTTGCCGAGCCTTGATTTGTCTTCTACAAAGGTAAAGATGTCTAATGGTTGTTAGGAGTTAGTTGTGATAACAGATTGTGTATATAATATCGATAATGGTGGTATTGAGAAGAATCAATCTTCTTCTTTAGATTGTAATCATCTTCTTCATAGAAATCAAATTCGTTTCCATTGTTCTTGATTGTTTGAGTGTGTTGACTTAATAATCAACAGTTTGTCACGTACGATTAACAACCATTCAATCATACAATTGGCCCCATTTCAGTTCCCAAAACCCGACGAAGCCATTATAGCCACCATTGTAGCTAGGTTTCGTGACATCACCAATGAACGAACCATAAAATTGTGATAGGTCGAGGTACCAATTAAAACAGGCAAAATTTGAACCTTGTCATTTTCGGATCACCCCACGTTCTTGATTGAAAATAGACAAGTAAAGACGCTAAGATGGCCAATGGTCTATAAACCATCATTATCAACAAGTGAACTATTAACCACACACTAATACTTGGTTTGTACTAAAACAACATGCAAAGCTGGTTCCACACTCATGTTGCGTCTTTTTTGAAAGATTATGTAGGCGCCGAGAAGTATACAGGAAAAATAAACGGACATGCATTGTCATTATAGCAAAAAAGGCAAATTTAAAGGTGTGTATGTTCACCAATAGAGATGGGCTGAGTAGATTATTCTTTATACCAGCATTTCTCCTTAAAAATATTCAATGAATGGTTATTACATGCAAGTGTCGGATAAGCATATAATACAAAAGCAAATATCCGTACCATATAACACATGAAAGGGTATTCAATTATCAGTAAATGCACCCTTGAATACCCGTCACATTCGGTTATTTATTTAAGAAAAATAATGAATGATCCTTAGCCTAAATGTTAAAGGTGATGTATCACAAGACTTCAATAAACTTGGGTAGGTTTTGAGTTTAAGTTTTACTTTTGATAAAAAAAAAAAAAGAAAAAAAAAGAGGTTTCAAGTTGGGCCAGTAGATTTTCTCACCTAAGATGATCGAGGTTCCTTCTGATTGTGGTCTCGGTTTCATTCTCGAGTAATGAAAATAATCAGATGGGCTAGTGGAATGTCAGTGATCATTTAGCAGTTCAAAAACAAAATGCTTAGAACTTTTAGGGTAGAAAGTTACACGATGAAATTTTTCCCCGTCCTCAAGTATATATATATAATCACGTTGTATATTTGCCACCCTTTTATGAGTTTTTAGCTATATTTTGTATATTTGCCACCCTTTTTTGAGTTTTTAGCTACATTTTGTATATTTGTCACCCTTTCTTTGAGTTTTTAGCTACATTATTGCGCATAACATACCCAAGGTTATATGTAGGTCCTAACATGTGGGGTGTACATGTTAAATTCCATGTGAAACAACATGATGTTGGTGAATGATGCTCAAACATTGAAATCTACACAATCAAATGGAAATATATGCATTTAAAATGGATTCGAGTGGACCACTATGTCACATCATGTTACGTTCACAATTTCAGTTTACAATAATTCAATATATTATTTATAGAATATAATACTTAAATATTATTGCCTTGATGATTATATATTTAAATGTCGAAATAGGAAGAGTCAAAGATTAAAGAGATTAAAATACGTCCAGATTGGTTGGTCAAAGAAGCAGATGTTAAAACTTAAAAGTGTACCTAACAAACTTAACGAAAAAAGAGGAGTCATTTTACATTAAATAAAATCAAGTATCGTCTAGGGGAGAGGTTAGGAAATTTTATTCTTTCTCCTCAAGTTAGATTAGTAGGAGGTGTGTATATTTATGGACTAAAACTTGGGATTTGTTTTATGTCGGTTGTATGGGCTGTTGATTTAAGGTTTATAAGTTAAATGAGTTCCCTCACCCATCAAGCTAGTATTTAGGTTGAGCTCTTCTATTTGATCCGTAAGGTATATCAGTATTTGTGTTCTATGTCTCGACATAGAAGGAAAAGGAATAAGTAAACATGGAGTCTTGGAAACTTGATGTATTACATTAGATTTAAAAGTGAATATCATGGATCAAGATGCAATTTAGAAAAAGCAAGGTGATTTCATACTCTTTGAGATTATCTTTCTTAAGTGTGATTAATTAGAGGTGTGGATATGTGTTCTTTCACTCTTTGTCTCCATTTGAGATTTTTTCACGTGGAAGGTTCTGCACTTTAAATTATAGTGTAGATAGTGTTAAATAGTTACGTATATTATTCAAACTAGTAATTATAGGGCGCGCGTTGCCGCACGTATGCGAGTTTTAATGTAACCCCAAATCAAAATCAAAATGAATGTTCAAAACCACAAAATCAGTAAAATACACAAAGTAAAACACACCAAAACCCCAAATCCATAACACACCAGAACATGCGGAACCCAAAAACTAAATTAAAGCCCAACACCATACACAAAACAAACGAAAATCAAAGCTGTAAGAAAGTGACACAGTCCAAAATAGAAAACCGACGAAAATCAAAGCCCCAAAAACAGCAAACAAAAGGAAACCCTAAACCTTAATAGCGAGAATCGTCAGGGTATCGATAACGAAAGAAAGAAAGTAGGAAATCGGAGAAAGACAACGTCAACGAACCCTAAATATCAAAAACACGTGTCCAGATACAAAAAACCTCATCCCAAATTCTCGAGCCCACACACAAAACAAACCATATTGAAAAGCAAAAAAAATAAACACACAAATAAAATAATCAAAGAAAATTTTAAACTTGGCGCGCGCGTTGCCTCCTGTATGCGAGTTTTAATGTAACCCTAAATCAAAATCAAAATGAAGGTTCAAAACCACAAAATCAGTAAAATACGCAAAGTAAAACACACAAAAACCCTAAATCCATAACACACCAGAATATGCAGGAACCAAAAACTAAATCAAAGCCCAACACCATATGAAAATCAAAGCCGCAAGAAAGCGACACAGTCCAAAATAGAAACCGACGAAAGTCAAAGCCCCGAAAAGAGCAAACAAAATCAAAACTACAAAATCAGTAAAATACGCAAAGTAAAACACACAAAAACCCTAAATCCATAACACACCAAAATATGCAGAACTCAAAAACTAAATCAAAACCCAACACCATATGAAAATCAAAGCCGCGAGAAAGCGATACAGTCCAAAATAGAAAACCGGTGAAAATCAAAGCCCCGAAAAGAGCAAACAAAAGGAAAACCCAAACCTTAATAGCCAGAATCGTCAGGGTATCAATGAAAGAAAAAAGCAGGAACCCGGAGAAAGACAACGTCAACGAACCCTACAAATCAAAGACACGTGTCCAGATAAAAAAACCCCACAAAAAACTCTACCTCAAAATTTCGAACCAACACCCAAAATAACCCATATTAAAATACTAACAAAAATATAAAAAAATTAAAATACAAACAAAAGAAATAAAAGAAAATTTCAAAAAAAAAAAAAAAAAAAAAAAAAAAAAGGGAAAAAAACAACCACCGACCAAAATGTTTAATTAGAATAATAATATACTAGAGGAAAATTGACCTATTGTGACTATTAGAAGTTATTGTTAAAACCTCAAAAGTCATCACCATAGGGTGTAATTCTTGTATGACAGAACGAGAAGGTAAGGTTGCATGTTAAAAATACTAAGTCATTTTGGAAGTAACTATTATGTAAAATTTGTAATATAGCTTATAGATTATGGCCCGTTTTATGAACTCTAATAGAACCATATAAGGGTTGGATATGAAATAGGTAAGATCAAAGATTTATATATCTAGTAAGGCCATGTGTAGTACCTCATATTAGAGATTAAAAAGTGTTGACTTGAAGAGAAATAGAACAAATCAAAGATTTATATTTCTTGTAAGCCCACGTATAGTACTAAGATGAGAGTGATTAAAAAACTCTTATTACATATCTTAATGAGTGTGGGCATAAAAGGGTTGTAATGGTTAGTGAAAGTGAGCAAAAGTTAAAAAAGAATGTGACATATTATATAATTGGCTAATAAATAAAAATAATTAAAAAGGAAAAACATTTAAGCCCCATTACCCATGACCACACTCACGCCTCACCACATCACGCCCATGGCCATATGAAGGGGTCGGTGTTCACGTTGTGGACAGGTTCCATGTTAGCCCTCACGTCCATGGTAACTTTTTATTACGAAGTGTCTAAGAAAATGGGTTAACATAAATATGTTAATTTGTATATAAAGAAATATAACTTTGTTTGGGTTGATTATGATAGGATAAGTATTATTGCTTCATAAACTCGAATATTGGAGTTAAATACCAACTTAAGATAACTATATGTTAATAATAAGAATGACCTCACATCCTTTGAATCAACCAATAACTCTGACAACTTACGGTTTTTTTTTTGCCAATGCCGTAAACCAGTGATGTAACACAAATCATGTAAACCAGTGATGTAAAACAAATCATGTAACGTAATTTTCGGGATGAAAATTCTTTCAACATAGGGATAATATGACATCCAGTAATTTTCAGTTACCAAAACTCCGTTAGTTCCGTTAGGTCTTGTATACAAGTGTGGTGAGCACATACAAGTTGTCGTTGAACGTTTGTGACTTAACAAACAATCAATATGGGTTTAACTAATATTAACTTGAATAATAATTTTGGTTATTATTATGTGATTATGTGACTCAAGATGTTGCGTGTTATTTTATAATATACATTTAATGCATGATTATGTTGATTGTATAATATTAATGAAAAATGTTTATCATTTTATTATCACGTTATTAGTTAGCTTATTACTATTCTTATTAAATCCTTTGGTCGGTGGGACCAGGGTTTTTTTGGTTTTTCATGTTTCGGCCACATACGTTTGGGGGTTTTGCGTTTGTGCTGACTATATATGTCTCTTTCCTTCTCACACCTTCACCGATGGAACTGTATCACTGTCTATTTCTTTCTCACACCTTCCACCGGCGGTGTTTCTCTTCTCGATTTACATGATGATCTCTAGAGAAAGAGAGTGGAGAAAGAGGAGAAACAGTCGTCCGACCTTTCGGTGCCTCTATCTTTCCATCTCTCCGATTGTCTATTTGCTGTCGATGATGGTTACGATGTCGCCTGTTGTTGCCGATTTGACCACCGCGCCTTTTGTGGTGACGACGGTACGGCCTTTCCCTTGGTAGTGTTGGCCACCTGGTCGTTGCCGGTTTGACCCGTCCGATTACCTATTTGCATCTGTCGATGATGGTCACGATTACTAGCCTGAGACTCTGCGATGGCCTGTCGTTGCCGGTTTGACCACCGCGCCTTTTGTGGCGACGGCGGTACGGCCTTTCCCCTGGTAGCGTTGGCCACCTAGTTGCCCGTTTGACCACCTTCAATTTGGTGCTCGATTATATTAGGGCTTTTAATTTCTTCGGTCGATGATGACGGGGCACGCCTGGTCTGAGACTTCGATTATCGTTTTGCATACGTCGATGATGGTTACGATTAGTAGCCTGAGACTGTGGTGGTTTGTGGTTGTCAGTCGCCGACCACCGCGCCTTTTGTGGATCTTTCAGATTTGGGGTTTATGGATCTTTCAGATTTGGGGTTTTGGGTTGTAGCTTGGCTGAATGATGATGATTTGGCTCGATGATGATGAGATTACCTCATCTGAGAGTTTGAGACAAACTGAAAAGCAACTTGGGTTGAATTGTTAGATGGTTGTTGTAAGATTAGAGGCTATGATGATGAAAAAAATATTACATGTTTGTTGTTTTTTATGGATCTTTCAGACTGTGGTGGTTTGTGGATCTTTCAAATTTGGGGTTTTGGGGTTGTAGCTTGGCTGAATGATGATGATTTGGCTCGATGATGATGAGATTACCTCATCTGAGAGTTTGAGTCAAACTGAAAAGCAACTTGGGTTGAATTGTTAGATGGTTGTTGCGAGATTAGAGGCTATGATGATGAAAAAAATATTACATGTTTGTTGTTTTTTGTGGATCTTTTATACTGTGGTGGTTTGTGGATCTTTCAGATTTGGGGTTTTGGGTTGTAACTTGGCTGAATGATGATGATTTGGCTCGATGATGATGAGATTACCTCATCTGAGAGTTTGAGACAAACTGAAAAGCAAGTTGGGTTGAATTGTTAGATGGTTGTTGTGAGATTAGAGGCTATGATGATGAAAAAATATTACATGTTTGTTGTTTTTTTGTGGATCTTTTAGACTGTGGTGGTTTGTGGATCTTTCAGATTTGGGGTTTTTGGGTTGTAGCTTGGCTGAATGATGATGATTTGGCTCGATGATGATGAGATTACCTCATCTGAGAGTTTGAGACAAACTGAAAAGCAACTTGAGTTGAATTGTTAGATGGTTGTTGTGAGATTAGAGGCTATGATGATGAAAAAAATATTACATGTTTGTTGTTTTTATGGATCTTTCAGACTGTAGTGGTTTGTGGATCTTTCAGATTTGGGGTTTTTGGGTTGTAGCTTGGCTGAATGATGATGATTTGGCTCCATGATGATGAGATTACCTCATCTGAGAGTTTGAGACAAACTGAAAAGCAACTTGGGTTGAATTGTTAGATGGCTGTTGTGAGATTAGAGGCTATGATGATGAAAAAATATTACATGTTTGTTGTTTTTTTGTAGATCTTTCAGACTGTGGTGGTTTGTGGATCTTTCGGATTTGGGGTTTTTGGGTTGTAACTTGGCTAAATGATGATGATTTGGCTCAATGATGATGAGATTACCTCATCTGAGAGTTTGAGACAAACTGAAAAGCAATTTGGGTTGAATTGTTAGATGGTTGTTGTGAGATCAGAGGCTATGATGATGAAAAAAATATTACATGTTTGTTGTTTTGGCATGACAATCGTTTTTTGCAGTCGCAATTGGCTTGGGTATATCATTTGCAGTTTGGATTGAGTTGTTGATGGTTATAGTGTTTCTTTGGTTGGATTAGAGGCTATGATGACGCAAAAAAATATTACATGTTCGTTGTTCTGGTGTGACAATCGTTTTTTGCAGCCGCAACGACAACGTATTTCTGAGCCTAGATTAATGTATTAGTGTATCTGTTTGAAGCTATGGTTATGTTTGTATTGGTTTGCGTATGTCGTGTGAATGCTTTTAATAGATTGGCCGCTGCAACGCGCGGCGTTAATCTCTAGTTAAACTTAAAAGTCTAAAAGATAGTGAAATAAAAAGAAGATTGAAATGGGATTTACAATTTGTAAAACAAGAAGTTGATTAATTAAAAATAGTTGCCATATATAAATAATAATAAAGAAAAACCCTAGCGCCCATTCCCACACCCCATTCGACGGAGAGCATCACCAAGCACCCCTCACCTTGCAATTTTCATCTCCAACTCAAGAACATTCGGTTTTGGTGTTGCTTTAATTGTTACTACGGATTATCAAGTCTAATTCGTGATCAATTGCACGATTAAGGTGAGTTTTCAATTGGTTTTTTTTTATGATTGTTGATTCTAGAGCAAACCCTATTTCAATTGATCTTGATATCTTGAAATTGATGTTGATTGTTGATGCTATGATGTTAGTTGGATTGTATTGATGTTAATTTACGTGGATTATGGGCGAATTTCATAGAATTAACATCGCGTTCATACGTTACTATGAGATGAAACTTTAATTCTTGAGAAATTGTAGTTTGATGATTTGGTGAGGTTTATTATGCTTAGATGATTGCTATAAACTAGATTAGGCATAAAATTGATAAATAAATGGTTGATATTGATGAAAGATTGGTTGTTGGATGTTACTTTCCCAAAAGGAAAACTTTATTGGTATGTTTGATTTGATCTTGTGAATTAGGGATGCACATTGTGTTAGAATGATTCTATGTTACTTGTTGATAGTGTCTAATGTGTTAGAATGCATTGGTTGACCATTTGGATGCTATGTTGGATTGTTTGGGAAATCTAGAATTCATGAAAGAAATTATGCAATTTGATGATTTGTGTTAAAGTTTATGGAATTCTGCTTGGATTATAGCATGTGTTGTTATGTATGTTTAATGTGTTTGATTAGTATGAATCATGTATGTGAATATGATGATGAACATCATACACGCGTGCGAATCTGAGGCCCCTACTTAGTACGATTAGCAAGGTTTGGGATGTGAAGCGTTAATTTCCTTCACATGGCAGGTAATGCATAATTAAACTCAATGTATGATTTATTAGTTGGGATTTATTTCTATTTGTGTTAAGCATGATGATTTGTTGAGATTCGCATGTGTTGTATGATAAGCTTGGTAGTCTGATAATCTTGCTAGATCTTAAGGTTCATTTTATGATAGACGTGAGTGGTTTTTGCATGATAATTATGGCTAGTGAATTATTAAACTTGATCAAACAAGATTTCACCGAATTTGTCACCAACTGGTCAAACGCGTCAACTAGGTCAAATGAGTCAATGTTTTACAAATCACTTGAATCAATGTGTTGATTGAGCACTTAGGGTTTATTAAGCTATTTTGGTTACACGTACTTATGTACTCATGTATTCTAGGTAACCTTTGACGGGTTGTATTTCCATTCATCTTTAGCTTCGCTTTTCTTGTTCGTTTGCGTACCATGTGAGTTCAATGCCCCAATTTTATATACACTCTCTTTTAGGGGAGAAAGCATACTTAATTTTACAAACGCTATAACTATTATAAGTTGTGTATAGTATAACGTAGTGTGATATACCATTAAAAAGCTCTTGCACTTTCGGATCGTTAATTAAGGAATCTAGCAAGAAATCTTGAGTAGTACCACTGGGTCTGACAAGTCCCACCCATACGACTGGAGGTCAAGTGAGTGAAATATTATCCTAAACAACTAACATTGTCATGACTTGGTATGTCGTGATGGAAGGCAAATAACGAACAAAGTCTGCTTTGATATTGAAATCACTATTGTTATTACTTATGAAATTAGATTAGCTATCTATTTCAATACACTTACTTATGTTTTACAACTACTATTGTTTATAATTACTTATAAACTATTAAAGTCACCAACCATAGTGTTGACACTTTAGTATGTTTTCTTAAGTCGTTAATATCAAGTGCCACTATGAGCACAGCACAGGTCAAGCATATTTCTTTCAAACATACATTCATTCACGTTTGGTTATATATTTACATTAGACAATGATTTAGGCGTGTGTTTTACGCGTTTACATTTTAGTACTTTGGGTTAAGATATTTGCTTAACGCTTCCACAAGGTTTTAAACTTTTTAAACTTTGAGGTTTATTTTAACGTTTCATATAAAGTCTTGCAGGGTAACTATTGACTTAAATCTTGTATTGATGATACGCAACAAAGAAGTATGTTGTAAATGCGATTATAATACTTAGATGTCATCTGTATTTGATAATAAAGAAAATATTATCATAAACTAAATCATATATTAATGAAGTAAATGATGTTCATCGGACCCTGAATTGTGATGTAATCACCTATATTGTGTATCTCAATAGATTAATTAAGGTGCTTATCTTTCAAACACTAAACTAGAGAACGTTATTGCTTTTCTTAAAGGATATGGTGGCATAGGATAATATTGATTCCCTTGAAGTTAAGTATAAGTTAGAGGAGAATATTTGTAAGGCTCTGATGTCGATAGATCTCAAAGTTAAAATTACATGTCACATATATAGTTATTTATCTAAATTTCATAAATCATACAACCAAACATTCAATTATCATTACATAACATAGTCTTTATCACATCAAAGATCCATGTCAATCTTGGAACATCATCAAGTAGCATCTAGATCCATGTCAAGTTGAAACCTCTACCAAATTATGCATGCTCAACATGATATACATACTAAAAGTCAATTTTGTTAAATAAGTTCTATTTTTAGTTTTTAAAATGAGATTTGATAGTTAATAACATTCATAAACAACAATAAACATTACAGCATAACATAACATAACATGAAAGATCATATCATAACATACATGACATGACATAAACCTATCATGATATGACATATCCAAATTAGTTTCATGATATTCTTCACATGACCCATATATTCTAGCCATATATGCAAGCATGACTATGCCGGTATGAAACCCTAATAACTTTTTCATGCATATAGTAATACTTAATCTCCCTTTCTTATAAGATTATTCATCCATTCTTATTGTGATAGAAAGTCTTAAACCCTTTCTTATTATAATTATATTCACGACATATATAGATAAGACTTAATCATGCATACATTTTTAAGATATCATTACTTGACCTATATTTTATAAACATGCAAGACTTGAAAACAAGATAAAATTCCTAACACATGACCTTTACATATCATTACGTTACCCTTTTCTTAAACATATGTAAGGATTTACCATATTAGTTCACTTTAACTATAAGACCCTGGTTCCAGGAAGCCTCACAGTTGGTCATTCACAGCATATCAAAGATTTAAAGCATTTATTCTAGTAAACCAGAAGAAATTACTTTAATTCAAACTCGTCATGACATAATTCAAAGAAAACATTAATATTGTTTTAAATACATGAAAAAAGTCTTAAAAAAGTGTTTAACAATCATCTAAGATTTGGCATGCTAGTCTTCAGTTGGCAAGAAGCTTTGAATCCATGCCCCATCCTTCTAAGCCCAACAGTTCACCTGTCAAACTAATATGCATACAAAAGTCAGTTTTGCTGAGTGAGTTCTAGGTTTACTTTATCTGATAATGTTTTAGTGAGATATGTTAACCTTATCATTCCAAAATAGTCATCACAAGAACAAACATAATATACACAGACTGTCACTTTATTAATACTTTATCATTAAGACTTTCGCTTGTTTATTATCTATTACTCTCTTTTATCCGTCAATTCCAAGTTACTATGTCTCAGGATCTACCTAAGGGCCAGACCCCCACTTGTGATGAACATAAGACTTTACTTTAGTCATTCTTGTGATAAACACAAGACTTTACTTTATCCATAAGAGCACAACAAATGCAACACTTCTATATCATTTGCTTGTAATACTTTACTTTAGCAATGATATATTGTTATGAGCTCAATAACATTTCTTTAGGTTTCATTTTCATCTTTAGTTACATATACTTATACATGTCAAGAATCAACTCATAGTCCATAAATTCATTTTCTTTAACAAAAGAATACAAACAGTATAAGCGACCCTCCACAGGACACCGGGGGTAGCAAGGTTCTAGGGGCAACAACCCCTACTGGAGTCCAAGGGGCAACGCCCTTGGTTCTTGAAATTTTCTTGTTAAAATCTCTTGAAATCTGTGCCATAAAAATCATATATTTAGTATGCATCTCGCCCCCAAAACAATGAAAATGTGTAAATAAGGGGGATCTAGAACTCACTTGGTCAGTAAGCAACTTCACTTCTAAGTTTTCTAAGCTAGGATCGTGGCACACTGACTGCATATAAGTTAACGCACAAACAGGTCATTTCTACACAGTTTCGGCAGAAGTTTCGCACGTAGTTTTGCTGCCAATTTCGCATGGCAGTTTCGCTGTTAGTTTTCATGACAGTTTCGCTGCTAATTTCGCCTAACTTTTATTAAAGTTTTCTAGATTTGCTAAATCTGTTGGTCTACCTATGCACACATGCGAAATTCCTAGCGAAACTATAGTTTCGCTGTAAGGAGATTGTCTTAGTTTCACAGGAAAAACTCACAGTTTTGAAGGAAGAACTAGAAGTTTTGCTGGACTTCTAATAATAACGAACTAACTCGTTTTTAACCCAAAATCTCAACTTTTTACGTACAAACCCTTAGCTTTTCATCCATGAAACTTAAAATGTGACATTTATGTGATTCTTTGTAACTTTTCAAAACCCAAAACCCAAGAATCTGGATATGTTCTAAAGAGGTGTTTGATTGGTAATTCTTACCTGAATTTCTTGCTCTTTCCTTAATGTTTGATGCACCGATACTCAGATATTCAATCCTTGAGTCAATAAAACTTAAAATCTTTAATTTTTCTCCACTTTCTCTCTCTACTCTCTCTTTCTCTAGAATGTTGGTGGCTTGAGTTGCAAGTAGGGAAGAATGTGGCTAATTATGGGTGTTTAATGGGTGGTTATAGGCCCTTAAAGCTATCAAACCCTTAGCCCATAAGGTAATTTGACCCATAATCTTTTATTTATTATATATAACCCCCAACTCAACCCATTATTACTAAGTTGCTCAATTCGACATTTTAGGGCGTTGCATTAACATACTTTATTGTGTCATACACTTTAACATTTTTGGACTATTATGTGTTATAAATTTGTAATCATGTATGTGCATGGGTGTCTGTGTAATTAACTCACAGGTATTGAACTTTTGATTAGATCCAACAAAGAGGTATTAGTAGTACTATTGGTTTGACACCCTCACCATTGGTTGTTGGTATGCTAGCTTTAACCAACATCAGGCAGGGGCGACTCTTGGGTGAATATAATTCTATAAAACTTTGTAGTTTATCTTTAGGTTTGGTTGAATTCAGAATATAACATACATACGCATAAGTCCAACTTATACAACACATCACTACTTTGTTATATTATACATGTGAACTCACCAAGCATATGTTGATATTTTTGAGCATTTCGTTTTAGATAACAACAATGTCTAAAGTTAGGTCCAAATATTTGCTAAGAGATGTTTTTCATGCTTAGATTAGATATGATTTTATATTTCGGTTGGTTTTTTATCAACATGTATTTAGTTTTGTTTGTTTGTAAACTTGGATATCTGATCGTGCGTGTTTTGCCCTTGGATTGTCCTAGCTTATAGGACCTAGAATTTGGTTGTGTTTGTTTTTATTTGCATATGTGGAATTAACTAACCAATGCACAAGTCACTTTTGTTTCGGGCCACATATTACCCGTTGATTGAAATAGTATTTAGTGTTTCTTAATAATATCTAATGTGTTGTCACGATCCCGTCTGTCACATCCTCATATTTCTACTACAAGCAATGGTATGACATTAGACAAGACTAAAGCATGCACATATCTTTAAAATATTATTATATGACCTTTTTCTTACACATAAGAAAAACTTGGACACAAGATGACAATTCTAACACATAACGTTTACATATCATTAAATAACCTCTTTCTTACACTTATGTAAGACTTAAACATATTAGTTACACTTTAACATACTTTACAATGTCATATTTTAACATTTTATGTTTTAATTTATGCCATACATAGTATATATACCATATCCTTACACTTTTATTACACATGTGTTAGAAACTATGTCAACACACCAAAGTTTGATTTTAGTGTTTTTAAGTTTACCGGTAAGACCAGCATGTTCAAATCAGGAAACATGGAAAAAAAGTCTTAAAACTTGTAAACTTATAACATGCATTGTAAACTAACATCCTACCTTGTAAACTCACATCCTACCTTGTAAACTCGCATGAGTAGTTATAATCTCACAGCCTACCCTTGTAAACAGGCATACATTATTTAGACTCGCATGACTATTTATAAACTTATATAGTTATCTTTAAACTCACATGAGCAACTATAACTTGTATGAACAAAGGTCTTTTTAATCTATGCCAACATAACAAAAATTGTTCCAATATCGAACCAACATAGGCACTTGTGGGTTTCTCATACATATATGTGCATTGAAATACAATGAATCGTGGATAACCCAGAACTATATTCAAGCAACAAATTTAACGTTCTTTGTTTAGCATACTATATTTTAGCACATTGTGTATGCATATCAGCGTCACAACATTATAAAAAAGAAGGTCTAGAACTCACCTTTTGAATCTTGCACAAACCCTAAAATGGCATTCCATACCCACTTGACATGATACACACCAAGATTCCACCTTTTTCATGTAAAATCATATCCAAATCTTAAATACCATCATACAAAGGCTAGCTCTACATGAATACAATCACTTTGAACATAAAAAAAGCTTACCTTTGCTTAATGAGAAGTTATCTCTCTTTAAATTGTGATATTGAGTTCAAGATTCAACCTTTTATCATCCAAAAACACATCATACTATCGTGAAAAAAGGATTTAATCGAGATTACCCTACCTTTTTCTTGTTTTAGTTGATTAAAAGCTTCTATGTACACTTTCTCTCTCCTCTCTCTCTCTCTGTGTGCCTCTTTCTCCTTTCAGCAATCGTGAAACAAGAAATGGGAGCGGCTTGGTTTTCTTTATAATATAGGATTTTTATGGTTAGTTATTCCCCTTACACATTTTTATCCCTTTAAGTTTTCACCATTTTGCATTTTTAACCCCAAACATTAAAATTTGACTTTATTATTAAAATTGTGAGGCATCATGATCACTACAAAACAAAGAAGTATTACTAAAGCCTTGATCCGTCAATAAAGACCTTTAGGTCATAAAGGGTCGAATTAGGATGTGGTAAGTCGTATTTGATCATGATGAGGTTTAACAACACATACATGTCTTAGTGGGTCTTAATAAACGTGATAGTTTTAAATAGAACATGATGAGCTCTAAAATACCATATTACACTGTTAATCATCAAACGGAGTTGTAGTGAGTCAAATTAGGTCGTAATGAACTTAAACGGATCATATAAGTCTTAGTTGGCCTTAAATGGAGTATAACAGGCTCTAATGCTCCAACTTTTTAGATATTGGGTTAAATTAGGTTGTAATGAATTATATTAGGTCGTGATGAGGTCTAATGGGTTATAGATGTTTTAGTGACCTTAATAGTCATGACATATTAATGAATGACGTGAGGCTTTTGTTACGTCATATTAGTTGTAGTAAGTCATACTAGATTGATTATAATGGGCAATAATATATCTTACATTTCATAATGGAGCATAGTTGGCCTTTATAGTCTCGATTGCTCTAAATGGACAATGTTGAGTTAGGTTATTCGGCGTTAAAGGGTTATAGCATGTTGTACGGAATCATACTAGTTCACAAAGGATATAATAGATAATACTTGTCTTAATGGATCATATCGGGCCTTAACACTCATGCTGACTCTTAATGGACCATGATGAGTTTCATTAGGTCGTTTTAGGTCTTAAAGAGTTCAATTTGGTTGTAGTGAATCATGTTAAATCATAATTAACAATAATAGATCGTACGAATTAGATAATAATTCAATATCGTCTATCATCGAAACTATACACTCCGAATAACATTCAAAGTAATTATTCTTGCTTTCTTCTTTGTGTTGAATATATATGATGCAACTAGCTTTAGTAAACCCGTGTAATACACGGGTTGAATAAATAAAATATCAAATTAAATAAAAATTATTAATTATAAACGATAGACTAAAACATGATATGATTGAAATTATGTATAAGTAATAGTTATAAGTAATAAATAATAATATGAAATTTTATTTTTTATCTTTCTAAAGATAAATTAGACATTTTGCTTTAAAACAACATTAAAGTTTTTTTTTAAATTTCCTTACTATAAATCCCTATTTAATTATTTTTATTTTATTAAAAATTACTTCGAAACCAATTTAAAATATTATGTAAAAATAATTTTATTTTTTAGAAAAAAAAACTTTGTAAAAAAAACTATCTATATAGAAATAACATTAATAAAAATTTGTCTTTCTTAATTTATTAAAAAACTAATTATAAGATAAAAACAAATAGATAATATTATTAGTATTAATGTGGTATTTAATAGGTGAGAGAAGCGGGAAAAATTTTATTAGAATGAATGTGGTGCTGACATGTGCATTATGAGTCTAAAAAATACAAAACAATGCAATTATTACCTTTTATTAGTAGTGAGATGCATATTGATCAACACTTCTTTAGATCAATTGATAAGAAAACTCTTTCAAACAGTTCACAAACATGCATAACCTACTTGGCCCCATCTCTGCTCCCATAGTATTGATGGGAATTCCGTTATAAACTAAGCGTGCAGTTAAGGGCGTACTTGTGCTGCAAAGAGCTCCTGCGTTTTCGCAGGGTCCAGGGAGAGTCCGTCCCATTTAAAGAAGATGTACGCGGTCTTTCCCACATTTGTGGGAGAAGCTGTTGCAGTTAAGTACTTACTAAAACCGCACATTACAAATTGTAAATGTGGGCTCCTATAGATATACTAAATATGGGTACATACACATTGTGAGTATGTATACTTAACTGTCACATAATTATAGTACTTAAGTCATCTTGCAATTCCTTTACAGATAAGAGTTTAACGACAAGATAAATTATTCATTGATGAGTTTATTTATTTTGTTAAACTTTATTTATTACCGGTAAATTCCACGACCGGTTTAACCCAATAAAGTATTTTAACTTTTGGCATATTAATACTAGGGGTGACAATGGTAAGTACTCATGTTAAATAGGAATTTTAATCCTAATCGTGGGTGGTGTTCTGATATGAGTTGAATATATGAACCTAAACATAGACTCATAATTTACACTTGTCAAAGACATCAAATTTTACACGGCCATACATAAAATCTTATCATGCTTGTATTGTATTCGGGCCACCCTTTAACGTTCATTTATAAATATAAGTAATACATTATAACTTGGTAACAATTTAAAAAACGGCTCGAATGAATACTTTTGTATCTTTTAGTAGGTTTGTTCCATATCTCTCATTTCTAATTAAGAAAGTTGTTTTATATGTTTAGCTTTGAATAGGGTAACCGAATAAAAAAGATCAAAGAATGAAGATGATCGGTTGACCATCATTGATTAAATCAACCGTTAAAAGAATCTAAGAATTGGAAAGTAAAAATGTGTTTTGGGAGTAATGAATAAGTTGAAGGAAGTAAAGAGTTGGTGAAGATTTCTCATAATATGTCGAGGGTTGCATCAAAATGTGTCTTTAAGTACTTGTAATCTCGATAAATTTTATCCAACTTTACGTGGAAAACCCAATCTGATTATTGGTCTAAAAGTTTTTGGAACTGATTATTGATTCAACTAGATCAGGTCTGAAACAAAAACTGACAGATCCTTTTTAAAGAAACTTGTTTTCGTAAAATAAATTCCGCGCTCGGTTTAGGACCCTACCAGTCTAGATCAACCAGATTTCAATTGCCGGAGTTTATAATTCAAATTCGGTTTCAATTTCAGATTCAATCCCAGTGCAGCTTCGACCCAGGGAATGGCATTATATCCCACAAATTTCAGGTACTTTCTATACGAAGAGAATAGAACTGAGTTCAAATCTCTCAACTAATAGAGCTAAACCCATAAAACCATTTGCACCTCGAAAAAAAATGTACCAAGAGCTACAAAATTCAAAACCACAGTTTCTATCGAACCAATCACGATATTCATGTATGTCTAGCAAAAATACCACCAGAAAGCTTCATCCTTTTGGCACCTTGCTGTTCTTGCACTCCCTGACTACCTCCCCTGAACCACCCTTGACGTGCTGGAACAGGCAACTGGACCCATGCTTGCAACCTTTAGGGCTATTGAAATACACACATGGTCCCCATTCTTGGGACCTGATCGGCTTCACACATCCTTGTGGTTTATCATTCTCTTGACTCATCCCATGTAGCAAGACAAGTCTCCTGTAGTAATTCGCATCCTTGACCACAGCAGGCCCAGGTTTGACAGAATCATCTCGTAAATGAAACCATACTCATTGATTAGTTTCCTTAGTTTACCCACGTCAACTTTTTTGTTGGAGCTCGGCTTTTGACTTTCTGTGTGACTATGAATTTGCTCTATCATGTTTTTTACGCCTTGAGGCAGGGGACTATATGGTGCTGATGGCGACCACGTGCTGTAACCACAAACGGCTGGTCTTTGTTAGGCATGGGAACAGAAAAATGATCATGAGCTTGAGAACGGGTGATTACTGAATTCTGATTGGCCAAGAGTCTGTGTTCCTTCATCAACTGATCAAGCATACCCGGGTTACAAAGAAGCTGAATAAGCAACTCGAGGTCAATTTGACTTCCTGGTTCCTTGGACTTAATCAAAGCCATAAGTGCCACAGCTGTTCCTATCACTTCATCTCTTGGTAAAAGAGATTGTGTAGCTTTTTCTCCTACTTTTGCAGTGGGACCAGGCGAGATTAACGGGTCATCAAGTGACGTTTCATCAGTAATGACATCAAGGGGGATGACAGGGAATCTGCTAACATCATTAAAATCGAGTGCATTTGATGCAACATGCGGACTACAAGAAAGTAGATAAACATGTTGATCATTACCTATAGTATATTAAACATGTCAAAATTTGTTCACAAAAGGGTAAAGATCTTACTTAGGAGGAATGTCAGATTCACGATAGTAGATTACTTCAGCAGTTCTTGATTCTCTTTGGAGTTGGATGTGTGTTTCTTGGCTCTCTGAGCCCGCTTCCATTTTCCATTCAGGGTCCACCAAAACTGTTTCATTTAGGGATTTAAACAAGAGAAACCTAAAGTATACTTAAGTTGCTAAGAAATCATGGATTATATCTTACTCGAGGTGGGCATGACCAATATATTTGTGGGATATTATGAAAATTCTTCCATGAAGGTTGAACCCAAGAAATCCTAATATGTTGTTTCCGAGGATTTTGACAACCGACTTTATGTTTACTTTCCCCCTTTCCCAGCATTTAATCTAAAAAGTGAGTAATGTTAGGCATTTTCTTATGTACAATGAGATGTTATATATCTATGTGTGTTACCTATTAAATGCTAACATGATCATTAGTAAGGAACCACTTAGACAAAGCCGATCAATAAAACAAATATTTGATTTACAAGCATTAAAAGTAACAAATCATAGGGCTATAAATTGTAGGTTAATATGTAAGTTTAGCATTATAAAACTACAATAATATGTTATGACGATAAGACTTTATTAATCCTCAATCTGTGCACGTGCTAAAAAGATTTATCGGTTGATCACTTATCAAAAAAAAGTTTCAATTACCACGGTAACGGACTAGATTTCCGACAGTCAATCTCTTTCCAATTACAAAACTGATCAACCATTAATGTAACCTTGACCTCCGTGATTGAGATCAATTAGGGAAAATCACAAATGGGTTCAAAAGATCAAACTCAGTTATAATCATTGAAACTAAATATGTTTCCTTGAAATATGTCACGCATACGTGGAATCATTTACTTGGCCCAGACATTAAAAGTTACCAGTTGATCTAACTTTAGCAAATTCATGGTTCAAAGCAGGAAAAAACTTGCCATCTTATCAAATCACATTAGAACAAGTGTTATGGTGAGTGAGAGAGATTTCACCCCTGATCACTCAAGGGGTGCTATGGTCGCTCACACACTCACCATTCATTTAGCGTTACGTCATACGTGAAGCTACTCGCACTACATCCTCTCACCCGTCAATAATTCACGCACCATAACAGATGCTCTTATTCACAACCATATGGGTACACATAAATGACGACCAAGGGAAAACAGGTAAGAGAATCAGTGCAGCATACAGGCCTGACCAGAGCAGCAGCAAACTAATGTACATCAATTAATCAATTAAGGATTCGAAATCAACACTATAATTACGTAAAATCATCTTGCCACCAGTAATTTCAACCAAAAACCAGTAAATGATGAGCAGATACACCAAGATTCCGTAAGTATTAATCTTAAACAGCAAATCATGTAACTTAATCGCATGTACCTCACAATAGCAGTTGATCAGAAACGCCAAAGACGAACTGCTGCAACTAATCTTCGATCGACAGCTACCAAAGGAGCAAAAATACAAATACTAAACCAAAAAATGCATCAAATAGAAGTGTAAAATAGAAATGAGGTTACATGTTGAGAGTAGAAACCTAAGTAAGGATCAAATAACAATGCGAAGTGATTAAGGCCCTAAAAGTTGTAGAATGAGACGGAAAAACCTAAGGGATGTTTTGATAGAAAAAGGAGAGAAAAGGAGAAGAAGAAGAAAAGAAGAAGAGTGGGGAAGAGAGTTGGTGGTTGTAAAAGGCATGAGAAATAGGGTTTTGAGTGCGGCGTACGTCGTCTCTGTTTTTCTTTTTCAGCGGATAATGGAGATTCTGCTTTTCCGATTTCCGATTATCGAGATATGGGGATGGATGGATATCTATCAACGATTCAAGGAGGTGACTTTTTTCTACTACATTTTTCTTAAAATCCAATATTTCATTAACCTATGGCAAGAATTATAGGATAAAAGATGGCAATTACTTTCATTTTAATCTATACATATGTATTGTGATGACAAGTGTATTTAAGGACCATGTACGATCAAAGAGCACGAGTCCTGCCACAAGCTGAGCATGGCCACGAGCCCCGTCCCATTTCAAACCCCACTTTACCATGAAGCACAGCCTCGCGCTACGAGATGGAAGGGCGACAGACATGACGTAGCCAAAGAAACGTAAGGCAAAGGAAAACCAAATGCAGCCAAGGAGTAAAAAGTATGTGTCAGATCAAAGAATTAACAATGATACATAAGTGTGGTAACATATTGTATTTTACCTTTTCAATGCAGGTGGATATCACATTTAACTCAAAACTACCCTTGGCCATGTACGTAGCGCCCGTTAGCAAAAACCACATTCAAGGGGTGTGTTATTCACAATGTGACCACGCTGCTACATTAGACACACTGGCGGAGGTTGGTGGACACCGGGGCCCCCTCTTTTTTCGTCGATAGTGTTAAATTTTATTTCGGTAGTGTAAACTTTTGTTCCGGTAGTGTAAATTTTATATAATATCAAGTTACCCCCCCTCCTCCCCCTAAAAAAAATTAATTTCCCCCCCCCCCTGCGGTTTTATTCAAGCTCCGCCGCTGATTAGACAATATCGTGAGTGTGGTGACTATGCAGTTAAATCTTATTTAAGTATTATAATATACAATCTTAATTTACTATTAATATGATACATAAATTTAAAGATCTATAAAATATAAAAAAAAAGTTTGTACTATTGTCAAATGTCACACAACACATACATCTATCATGCCCCAAATTTAAAGCATTTTATGAGTTGAAAGATACCTACTATTTAGCGAACTTTTTATATGAAATATACTAACAACTAATTAATCTTATAAACCCGTACACATTCGTCTAATTAAAATGATGTTGGAATCACATAAAAGCAAACTTCAAAAGTTCAAGAATGTAATTCAAGTCTCGTAAAATTCGGACCTTTTATGTTCACCTTTAGAAAGCATCACATTATTCTTACCACAAAACAATAAATTTTTGTTATGAAAAATGCTGAAATTTTAAAATTCATCAACCTCCAAAAATGTTAAGTCACCATAGCTTGTACACATCCTTTGGAAATTGTGATCCGAAACGTTCCAAAAACCCAAGTGGTTAGATTTGAGAATCCAAAACATCTCTCTCGGTGACTATCGATCAAGAACTCATCAATAGTAAACACGCAAAAATCTTAACTCGATCGATGATCATATAATCACAAAAATCAAATACAATTAGCTTGTAATTGAATTGTGAATACTTCATGTATGAAGGTTTCCACCCCCCAAAATCGATATTGAATTACAACCTTAATTAACCAAAAATATAGGATTTAGAACCCATAACAATCATTTTACTTCTAAATAGCATAAAAGACAATGTTGCATGTTACTTCTTCATCTGATGACTTGTTAGTTACTCCTTGCTAGTCTTAGTATTCTTTATAGCTTCTACATTCGACTTCAGGCTATTGGATGTCCTGATGTATATTGTCACTTGCAATCTCAACGACATAAAAATGACTATTTACATTCCATCATGGACTAAGCTTGGTTAAATACATAGCAACTGAGCAAAAAGAAGTAAGTATCAGGCTTGAGTTGCAACGGTGCACCATTTTAAGCAGAGGTATGGCTCATGGTTGTTTTTAAATCAGCAGCTGTTGCGGCAAATGGCTTGACCAATTAGCAAAGTGGTTCAGCTCCACCAGCAGCAATTCTTTTGCATAAAGCATCACATGTACTAATCACTTCGGTTAGCCTTCTTTCAGCTCCCCAAGCTCCATTTGTAACTCTCAACTGATTGCAAAATTGAAATCTGTAAAATAGTAGCAGAGTGAGTTTAGGTGTGTTTTGTATTATTTAACTTGAGAGATCATGAGAGTATTTATAGGAGTACATGGGAGATTCTAGAAGCATGTAACTAACTCAAACTAACTCAACTAACTCAATTGAGCACATGTCAAATATCACTAATAACTTTACGATAAGCACATGACTAATACCCCCTCAAGCTGAGCAAGGAGAAGTCACGCGAAGCTTGAACCGTAGAAGATCAAAGCGAGAGGAAGACAAGCCTTTTGCCAACAGATCAGCTGGCTAAGAAGCAGTAGGAACATATCGAACACATAACTGTTGTGTCAGAACCATATCCAGAACAAAGTATAAATCGATCTCAATATATTTTGTGCACTGATGAAATACTGGATTGACAACCAAGTAGGTAGCGCCAATATTATCACACCACAAGGTAGGCAAATGCAACTGGGAATATGTAATTCCCGTAACAAAGACATAATCCAACGAAGCTCAGTGGTAGCATGTGCAAGAGCATGATACTCAGCCTCAATACTCGAACGAGCAATAATATGTTGTTTCTTTGAACTCCAACTAATGAGGTTGGGACCAAGAAAACACACATAACTGTAGTAGAACGACTATCATCAGGGCGATCAGCCAAGTCTGCATCTGAATAACATGGACGTCATAGAAGTATAGCGACGAATAGTCAAACCATGAGACGATGTGCCACGAAGATAGCACAAAATACGCTTGACAGCAACCCAATGACGATCAGTAGAAGTCCGTAAGAACTGAGACACTTACTGACTGCATAACTAATCTCAGGACGAGTTAAAACCAAACACTGCAATGCACGAATAGTACTACGATATAGGACAGGGTCATCCAAAGGAGTGCCGAAAATATCGAGATAACGGCTTGCCTGACACAACAGGAGTAGACAGCGGACGACACTGAGCCAATCCTAAGTAACACTGCTGGGATAAATGCAGACAATCATCAGTAAACGTCACCTGAAAACCAAAAAAAATAGGACAAGGAGCCTAAATCTTTGAGTGCAAATGAGAGTCTAAGCAAGTAATCAACGAGGTAACAAACTCAGAAGAACTCCTAGTAATAATAATGTTGTCCATATAAACCAAGACATAACAAGTATGGCCATCACGCTCATAAACAAACAAGGAAGTATCATAAATACATTGAGAAGAACCACTAGTTAGAAGAGAAGATGAGTGCTTGGAAAACCAAGCTCGGGGACTGCTTAAGACCATAAAGAGCCTTCCGTAGAAGACAAACATGATGAGGTCGAGAAGGGTCAACAAAGCCAGTGGCTGAGACATGTAGACAGTCTCAGACAAGTCACCATGAAGAAAGGCATTGTTAACATCAACCTGACAAATAGCCCATCCACGAGAGAAAGCAACAGATAAAACCAAACGAATGATAGTAGGTTTAAACCACAGGACTAAACATCTCAGTGTAATCAACTCCCTCTATGTGATGAAAGCCTTTGGCAACAAGCCGGCTTTGTAACGCTTACGAACCCGCTTACAACACCAATGTTGGCAAAAGGAGGAAAAGGAACAAGAGCCCCATGTGACTAGAATGCAACGCCCCTAACTCAGTATGCATAGCATCCACCAAACAGAGTACGTTGAGCCTGAGAAGAGGTGGAAGGCTCAGAAGTGGGAGCAATAGTAACATGGGAAAGAACATGATTGGGAACTGTCTAGGCTAACGAATATGATCACGAAAAGCGAGTGAACATAGGATGAGAAGGAGGGGGAGAGGAGGAGGGGAAGAGAGAAGAGGAGAATAGGGAAGATGGAGAAGGGAAGGAAGAAAAGGAGAAAAGAACAGATGGATAAGAAGGAGGGAGGAATGTCAAAAGAGGAAAAAGTAAGGAAAGCAAAAGAAAAAGAGGATTCGGGAATATCAAATGTAGATTCATGAAAAAAAGGACATGACGAGAAGTAATAGTACGAGAAGTAGAGGGATCATAGCACAAATAACCATAATGACTTGGTGCATAACAATAAGAGACATGGCGTAGATTTGGTGAAAATTTGTCCGGACGTGTGTCACCATGAACGGATAACATAAACACCTAAAAGTACATTAAATAGAATAATCGGGGCGAGTACCAAAAAGAACCTCATACTGAGAAGAATGATGGAGAACCGACGTAGGAAGCCGATTAATAAGAAAAGCAGCAATAGCGAATGCATCATATCAAATTTCTAGGTAGATGAGTATGAAATAATAAAGCACGGCAACCTCTGAAAGATAACGTTTCTTGCGTTCAGCCACCCCATTTTTTAGGTGTATAAGGACAAGAAATCCTGTAAGTAATGCCACAATTAGAAAGATAATGAGCCATATCACCATGAATCAGCTCAGGAGCATCATCACACTGAAGTAGTTGATGGTGCTGAGAAAAGATTTTTGACAAGAGGTCAAAAATGATGAAAACATGCAACCGCATATGCCCGACTAGTCATAGGATACATCCATGTAAAACGACTATATCATCAATGAAAGTAATAAAGTAACGATAATCAGAACGTGATAAAATAGAGAAGGACCCCAGATATCATAATGAACAATATGTAATGGAACTATAGAATGAGAAGCACCGATATGAAACGGTAATCTAGTAGATTTTGAAATACAACATGAGTTACAAAGCTTAGGTACAGATTTATTAGATATTAGCAAAAAAGAACATATCGAAGTAATAGTATGCAATGAGAAATGAAGATATGAAAATCTGATATGAGATATAAAAAGAGATTTACCATCACCAACAATGACACAC